>ONZH01018928.1:0-26403 GCA_900303285.1 Rhinella marina | reverse complement strand
GTATTTTTTATAAAGATGAAAAAAAAAGCATTTCTCATGATTACAGGACCAGATTTTCACAAGAAAGGTATGGTTATGTTTTGGGGCATCTACATGACAGTATGCCTACTTTGAAACCAATTTTAGAGGTGACAGACTCCATAGGTAAAAGCTCATTAAGAGCTTGGTAAACTATGTAGAGGCTACTGCGGTCTCTGTAATGCCATGACCCCTTCAAACCACTGACAGGCAGAGTAAAAAAGCATTGACCAAATAAGTTGTCAGGGGACAATATTTTTGTTTCAATATAAAGCTCTAATTTTGGACCATCTTTACTTTCTTGAACCTACACCTTCAATAACAAACATGTGGCCAGTTGGGTCTTCCTACTCTGCCATACACATGCATGCTCGATTTGGTTGAGCATGTATGTGTTTTCAGTGGGAAAAGAGGAGAAAGCCACAGCCATACATCTTTGGCGTCTGCATATCTCCCGAGAAAACTAAAGTATTGTACAGTCAAAGTTCAACAAGGTCAATCTTCTCTAACCCAATATCATTTGCCAGAGAAGACACAGAAGCTCCCAGTACATGTTTGATTGTCAACTAGAGCTGGTTCAGCTGATAATAGACTAATGTGTATGTGGGCTTTTAGTGTGTTATTTCGTGGGTTATTCTGTCAGAAGATAATACTGCGTTTCTGCTAAAGGCAGCAAACATACTATAAATAGGAGGTAAGTGATGGATTGAGCTCTATATCCTCCATTCCATAACCTGCCATGTGTGTATATTTGTGCAGAACATGATGGAATATGTGAATCCTACTAACTGCTTTCTTATTAATATGCTTAAAAAATTGTGCCAATTTCTTGAAATTTGTTTTAAGTCCAGTTCTAAGGAACTAGTTGGCAGATTCAATTCAGCTATGAATAAATTCAACCCAAATCAAAAGTGTCCTGATTGCCCTGAAAAGTTGTGTATGACCCTGTATTTTCCTAGGATTATATCTTACCCTTTCAAGCTCTTTAATGCCAAGACAACATTATTAATGTCAAAATGACAGCAATATACAGTCTACACATACAATTTAATAACACATTGCACTCTAAGAGTTTAGTTTTAAATTAAATCCTGGTCTAGAAATTATTCCTTTTTGGTTGCTGATGCCTTCTACTCTGTATTTTGATCTGTAAAATCGGCCGAGCATGCCTACGCTCGAGTCTCTTCCTCGCAAGTTTGTCCGCTGCATAGCAGCGAATAAACGTGCGGAAGAGTACTGACATTCACTGTAATGTTAATTTGCACGCTAATGCTACGCATTGTATGCTAATGCTACGCATTGTACGCTAATGCGTACAAATTTGTATGCTAATGCTACGCATTGTACGCTAATGTGTACAAATTTGTATGCTAATTAGAGATGAGCGAGCACTCGGGTGCTCGTTATTCGGGACAAACTTTTCCGGATGCTCGGGTGCTCGTTTCGAGTAACAAACCCCATTGAAGTCAATGGGAGACTCGAGCATTTTTCAAGGGGACCAAGGCTCTGCCTAGGGAAGGCTGGGTGAAAACTTCAGAAACATCAGAAAATGATGGAAACACCACGGAAATGGACAGGAAACAGCGGGGGCAGCATGCATGGATGCCTCTGAGGCTGCCTAATCCCACCATTACCCCAAATTCTCCTATAACAGCCTGGTGGTTACCCTCATGGCAATTGTGCTCACCCAGACCAAGACAGGCGAGGAACATGCCCATCACATGTTAGGGAAGCAACCAACTAGGTGCAACGAAGGTCCATCACCTATGCCCATGCTGGCACTACTCTCCTATCCCCAGCCACACGATGCAGGCATAAGCCTGACACAGCATGGCGGTGACACAAACAAGTGACCAAGTTAGATGAGGTAGCTGGTGAAGCACCCAAAAATTTAGCCTCACACAGCATGACGGTTACACCACCAATGACTTTGTCCGACTGAGAATGCAGTGAAATGACTTTTGTTGAGCCTCCAAAATTTTTTTTCTTTTCGGAGTACATAAAGTCGACCCTCAAAGTCGACGCTCAGTAAAAAAAATTTTTTTAAATGTCGGTACTTGCGCCTCCTGAAAAATTGTTTTGGACTGTCTGTTTGACGCTCCTGAAACATTGTTTTACACTGTCTGTAGTTGACACTGTGGAAAAATTGTTTGGAGAGAGGCCCTGTAGGTGGCCCTCCAGAAAAATTGTTTAGAGAGAGGGCCTGTAGGTGGACCTCTGGAAAAATTTTGGAGAGAGGGCCTGTAGGGGGCCCTCCGGAAAAATTGTTTAGAGAGAGGGCCTGTAGGTGGACATCCAGAAAAATTGTTTGGAGAGAGGGCCTGTAGGTGGACCTCCGGAAAAATTGTTTAGAGAGAGGGCCTGTAGGTGGCCCTCCGGAAAAATTGTTGTAAAAGAGTGCCAGTTGGACCTCTAAAAAATTGATTTTTTTGGGTCAGCGTTAGGCAAAGACGACAAGAAGGAGGAGGAGTAGGAGGAGTAGAGAAGAGGAATCGGATACATAAGTAATGTTAATCTTTAGCTGCTTTCCCCCGGAGGAGATTTGAATTCCGGTGAAATCCAGGCTTTGTTCATTTTAATAAGCGTCAGCCTGTCAGCGCTGTCAGTTGACAGGCGTTTACGCTTATCGGTGATGATGCCACCAGCTGCACTGAATAATCGCTCTGAAAACACGCTAGCGTCAGGGCAGGCCAGCACCTCCAAGGCGTACAGCGCCAGTTCAGGCCACGTGTCCAGCTTTGAAACCCAGTAGTTGTATGGAGCAGAGTGATCGGTCCGGACGTTGGTATGGTCAGCTAGGTACTCCTTCACCATCTTTCTGAAAACCTCACCCCTACTCTGCATAGACTGGGGACAGGTGACAGTGTCTTGCTGGGGTGACATAAAACTGGCAAAGGCCTTGGAGGGCGTTCCCTTGCCAGTGCTGGACAAGCTGCCTGCTCGCCTCCTCTCCCCTGCTACTTGGCCCACAGAACCACGCCCTCTGCCACTAGCGGTGTCAGATGGGAAGGATTGTTTCAGCTTGTGCACCAGGGCCTGTTGATATTGATTCACTCTCATACTCCTTTCCTCTACAGCAGGGGTAGGGAACCTCCGGCTCTCCAGCTGTTGTGAAACTACAACTCCCAGCAAGCATACTCGCTCTGCTCTTCTAAGAACTCTCATAGAAATGAATGAAGCATGCTGGGAATTGTAGTTTCACAACAGCTGGAGAGCCGGAGGTTCCCTACCCCTGCTCTACAGGGATGATAGTGGAAAGGTTCTGCTTGTACCGTGGGTCCAGGAGAGTGAACACCCAGTAATCGGTGTTTTAAAAAATGCTTCTTACGCGAGGGTCACGGGATAGGCAGCCTAACATGAAGTCTGCCATGTGCGCCAGAGTCCCAACACGCAAGAATTCCCTCTCCTCACTGGCCTGACTCTCATTTCCTCCTCCTCTTCAGCCCATACACGCTCAAGAGTTAAGAAGGACTGAGCATTGGTAACCTCTTCTGTCTTGCCAACATTCTCCTCCTCTTCCTCCTCATCCTCCTCCTCCGATACGCGCTGAGAAACAGACCGGAGGGTGCTCTGGCTATCAAGCGACGTATCTTCTTCCCCCATCTCCTGTGACACGCGCAAAGCTTCTGACTTCATGCTGAGCAGTGAGTTTTTCAAACAGGCAAAGCAGCGGGATGGTGAGGCTGATAATGACGGCATCGCCGCTGACCATCTGTGTTGACTCCTCAAAGTTGCGCAACACCTGGCAGATATCAGACATCCACGTCCACTCCAAATTGTAGACTTGAGGAATCTGACTGACTTGACTACCAGTTCTGGTGGAAGTTGACATCTGGCAGTCTACAATCGCTCTGCGCTGCTGGTAAACTCTGGATAACATGTTTAATGTCGAATTCCATCTTGTGGGCACGTTGCACAACAGTCGGTGAGCGGGCAGTTGTAGGCGGCGCTGCACATCTGTGGTCCACTTGCGGACATGCGCACAGATGCGGCGCACCTTGGTGAGCAAATCAGACAGATTGGGGTATGTCTTGAGGAACCGCTGAACTATGAGATTGAACACGTGGGCCAGGCATGGCACATGTGTCAGTCTGCCAAGTTGCAGAGCCGCCACCAGGTTACGCCCGTTGTCACACACAACCATGCCTGGCATGAGGTTCAGCGGTGCCAGCCACAGATCGGTCTGCGCCGTGATGCCCTGTAACTGCTCTTGGGCGGTGTGCCTTTTGTCACCTAAGCTCAGCAGTTTGAGCACCGCCTGCTGGCACTTACCCACGGCCTGCTGCTGCGCCTAGAGCTACCGACTGAAGGCGCCGTGCCCACGGATGGTAATTCAGAGGAGGAGGTGGAGGAGGGGTCGGAGGAGGAGGCATAGTACGTCTGAAAGACCGTGACCGAGGTAGGCCCCGCAATCCTCGGTGTGGGCAGTACATGAGCGGCCCCAGGGTCAGACTCGGTCCCAGCCTCCACCAAGTTAACCTAATGTGCCATCAGTGATATATAGTGTCCCTGCCCGGCAGCACTTGTCCACGTGTCCGTGGTTAGGTGGACCTTCTCAGAAACAGCTTTGGTCAGGGCACGGATGATGTTCTGTGACACGTGCTGGTGTAGGGCTGGGACGGCACATTGGGAAAAATAGTGGAGGCTGGGGACTGAATACCGAGGGGCAGCCACCGCCATGAGATTTCGAAAGGCCTCTGTCTCTACCAGCCAATAGGGCAGCATCTCCAGGCTCAGCAATTTGGAGATGTGGACGTTGAGGGCTTGGACATGTGGGTGGGTGGAACTGTATTTCCTCTTGCGCTCCAGCGTCTGCTGTAAAGACAGCTGAACACTGCGCAGGGACACTTTGGTGGAGGTTGTGGAGGATCGTGGAGGCGAAGGTGTGGTTTTCCGGCGGGAGGCGCTCGTGCCGGGGTCCTGGGCAGGGGGTTTACTAGCAGAGGCAGCGAGTGACACAGGGGAAGGAGCAGTGGTGGGACCCGCAGGAGGTGAACGGCCTTGGTTCCATTGAGTGGGGTGTTTAGCACTCATATGCCTGCGCATGCTGGTGGTGGTTAGGCTAGTAGTGTTGGCACCCCTGCTGATCCTGGTGTGGCACAGGTTGTACACCACACTCTGTCGGTCATCCTCACTTAGGCCTCGCCACGGGAGCTTCACTACGTGAAACAGTTGCTGCTGATGCACCAGCTCTGGCCCTGCCACAACAACAACAACTTCACCACTGTCTGACAACCGTGTCTCCTCATCGTCCGACACCTCTTTACAAACTTCTTCCACTAACTCAACATTGTCATCATCATCATCATCATCACCCACAGACTGCGACAGTTGGAAAACTTGGGCATCGGGAAAGAGGTCAGCAGCAATTCTGGGAAGGGTCCAGAAAACAGTTCCTGAGAGTATGCCGGATCGCATTCCAAATTTTCCTGGGAGGGGGCAGACTGGGGGGAAGGAGGTTGAGGTGGAGGAGCCAGAGGAGTGCTCTCTTGGGTAATGTGGGTGGACTGCGTGGAAGACTGACTGGTGGACAAATTACTTGAACCATTGTCCGCAATCCACGACATCAGCTGTTCGCACTGTTGTGGTTTCAACAGTCCTCTACCACGTGTCCCTGTAAGTTGAGACATGAAGTTAGGGAGTGTAGCTCTGCGGCGTTCCCCTGCTCCCTCATCAGCAGGTACTGTCTCACCCTGCCCAGGACCACGGCCTCTGCCCCCTGCAGTAATTGAAAGCCCACACCCAAGCCCTCGTCCTCGACCCTTAGCCCTGGGGTTCAACATTTTCTGTATATAAGTATATTATTTAAAAAAAAAAATGGGCCTGCTGTACTGAAACCCACAAACTTGTTCAATCTGAACAAGTTAATATATAGGTGGATAAGTTAGAGCAAAATTTCGTATGATATTACGTACCGTGCAGTATGGAGCAATTACACTGAAACTATTAGATTAGGCAGACTTGGTCTGCTTAATTGCAACCCAGACAAATGTCACACAGAGATTTTTGTAATGTAGCTGTATCAGTGACAGCAAAAGACCTTTTTTAATTACGTGATGTACAGAATGTGTCACCTGGAAAGAAAATACGGATTGTGCTTTGTATATAGGTGGATAAGTTAGAGCAAAATTACGTATGTTATTACGTACCTTGCAGTATGGAGCAATTACACTGAAACTATTAGATTAGGCAGACTTGGTCTGCTTAAGTGCAACCCAGACAAAAGTCGCACAGAGATTTTTTAAATGTAGCTGTATCAGTGACAGCAAAATACCTTTTTTAATTACGTGACATACAGAATGCGTCACCTGGACAGAAAATACGGATTGTGCTTTGTATATAGGTGGATAAGTTAGAGCAAAATTACGTATGTTATTACGTACCGTGCAGTATGGAGCAATTACACTGAAACTATTAGATTAGGCAGACTTGGTCTGCTTAAGTGCAACCAAGACAAAAGTCGCACAGAGATTTTTTAAATGTAGCTGTATCAGTGACAGCAAAAGACCTTTTTTAATTACGTGACGTACAGAATGTGTCACCTGGACAGAAAATACGGATTGTGCTTTGTATATAGGTGGATAAGTTAGAACAAAATTACATATGTTATTACGTACCGTGCAGTAGGAAAAATTACACTGAAACTATTAGATTAGGCAGACTTGGTCTGCTTAAGTGCAACCCAGACAAATGTCGCACAGAGATTTTTGTAATGTAGCTGTATCAGTGACAGCAAAAGACCTTTTTTAATTACGTGACATACAGAATGTGTCACCTGGACAGAAAATACGGATTGTGCTTTGTATATAGGTGGATAAGTTAAAGCAAAATTACGTATGTTATTACGTACCGTGCAGTATGGAGCAATTACACTGAAACTATTAGATTAGGCAGACTTGGTCTGCTTAAGTGCAACCCAGACAAAAGTCGCACAGAGATTTTTTAAATGTAGCTGTATCAGTGACAGCAAAAGACCTTTTTTAATTACGTGACGTACAGAATGTGTCACCTGGACAGAAAATACGGATTGTGCTTTGTATATAGGTGGATAAGTTAGAACAAAATTACATATGTTATTACGTACCGTGCAGTAGGAAAAATTACACTGAAACTATTAGATTAGGCAGACTTGGTCTGCTTAAGTGCAACCCATACTAATGTCGCACAGAGATTTTTGTAATGTAGCTGTATCATTGAGAGCAAAAGACCTTTTTTAATTACGTGACGTACAGAATGTGTCACCTGGACAGAAAATACGGATTGTGGTTTGTGGTGACTGGACAGCTGAACTGTGACACACAGCTGTATGAAATGGATTTGTATCACTGAGATAAAACAACAAAAAAACTATTTTTTTTTTATTTTTTTTAATATATATATTTTTTTTTAACGTGACATGCAGAAAATATCAGAGAGCAAACTCAGCCCCTGCTGACTGTGGCTATTTTGACTGCAACCCAGAAAAAATGTTGCACTCAGACTTTTCTAACGTAGCTGTATCAGTGAGAGCAAAAGACCGTATTTGATTACGTGATGTACAGTATGGGTCACCTGAACAGAAAATACGGATTGTGGTTTGTGGTGAGTGGACAGCTGAACTGTGATACACAGAATGGTTCCACACTGCTGTATGAAATGGATTTGTATCACTGAGATAAAACAATTTAAAAAAAATTGTTATATATGGCGATAGCTGCACTACTAGTGCCAGCCAGCCCAGAGACAACAAAAAGTGTCTTGTAGCCCTTAGAAGGGCTGTTGGGTTCTTTTGATATCACTCCTGCCTAACAGAGAACTAAATCCAGGCCCTAACACTCTCCCTGAAACGCAGCAGCTCTTTCCCTAACGACATCCAGACAGCATCTGAGCCGAGCACTGCGGGCAGTCACTAGTATATTCCAGAGTCACCTGATCATGCCAGCCAACCCCTGCTATCGACACGTAAGGGCCCCACGTGATGCTGGGTGTACCGCAGAGTCTCCTGGCTTGTGATTGGCTGAGTTTATAGGCGCCAAAAATTCAAAATGCGGGAGATGCCATTTCCTCGAGCATGGCGATATGCTCGTCTGAGCATCGAGCACTTACGAGTACCGTAATGCTCGAACGAGCACCAAGCTCGGACGAGCATGCTCGCTCATCTCTAATGCTAATGCTACGCATTGTACACTAATGCGTACAAATTTGTATGCTAATTCTACGCATTGTGCACGAATGCGTACAAATTAAGTTAATTAGCGTATTTTTACGAGTGAAAGGAGTAAAAGAGGAGAAGTCGCGATTCTCACCTGTTTCTATTAACCAGACACTCTCCCCTCTTCCGAGCGGGGGGTGCCTGGTTTAGTCCCATTGACTAACATTATGCTCGGGTGCTCGGCTGAGCACTCGAGTGCCCCCTAGTGCTCGGCCAGAGCACCCGAGCATACGAGCACAGAGGTGCTCGCTCAACACTAGTAGCCATCATTTTGAGATCCTGAGTCGAATCATAAAAGGATCAGAAAATGCAAGACAAATTTAATTTGTTTAGACATGATTTGCTCACCTCACTAATTATAATGCTAGGTAAGGGGTAGTTAAGAAGTACAAAAAGACCCTCTCTATTTGTGAATGTGTCTTGCTTTTTCTCAGCAACAATGGGTGTCCCAACAATCAAACGCCTACCAAACTTACTTTTGAGTTTACTTACTTTTAAGGATTACTGTGGGACCTTGAAACACGATTTACTTGCTTGCTGTCAGTGAACGGAAACATGCTTTGACACCCTAAATACACTACTCACAAAAAGTTAGGGACATTTGGCTTGTGGGTGAAACTTCAGGATAAACCTAAATTGTATTCTAACATTTATAGGTGAACTTAATGTGACCTTCTCTAAACGTTTGAGTGCACAACTATTCAATGTTTCAGTACTTTTTGCACAACTTGCTGTTCTATAACAAGGAGTTTAACGACAAAATTCACAACAGGTGTTTGATCCATGAATTGCCCAATAAGTTTCCTGGTTCGTTTAAAACTGTGAGGCTTCAAGCAGGATGTTCTCAGGCAGAAGTGGGCACAGAGCTTAGAGTGTCATCAGCAAGTCACAACAGAGATACAGAGAGATCAGAAAAGTCATAGAAAGGCATAGAAGTGGACTTCCTTTGGCCACATTCCACACTGATGACTACCGTAATTTATTGTGAACAATATCCTGGGGAACTGGATGATTAATGCCACACAACTCTAGGCACATTTAAGGGAGATGAGTGTCACTTCAGACCATTCAAAACTGTTTACATCAGCATGGTCTGCGTGCTAGATGACCTGCAAGGGTACCTGACCACACCACCAGGCACTGGTGTAATTGCATGGGCAAGGAGCATCTACGCTGGACGAGGGACTAGTGGGCCTCAGTGCTTTTGACTAATGAAAGTCGATTTACTCTGAACAGAAATAACAGCTGCCAATGATGTTGGAGACGTCAAGGAGAGTGCTATGCATCAGCCACTGTCATCAAAAAATGAGCCTTTGGTGGTGGTGTCACAGTGTGGGCAGTTGTGTCTACTCAATACAGAACTGATTGATATACACTTTGGGAATGGTGCGGTGAAAAGCCCATACTACTTGAATCATATCATTGATCCAGTCATTGTGGCTCTGAATGAACAACACAGGCTTAATTTCATCTTCATGGGCAACAATGCGCCAGCTCATCAATTTTGCATTATTAGGGAACGGCTGCTGGAGACTGAGGTACCTCAATGGAGTGGCCAGCGCTTTCTCCAGACCTGAATACCATTGAAAACGTCAGCTGAATCAGCGTGTAGAGACTAGTAACTCTGTACCCTAGAACCTCAATGACCTGAGGACCACCCTTCAAGAAGAGTGGGATGCAATGCCTCAGCAGACAATAAGTCGACTTGCATGTGACGTCATTATTAAGCTGTAATTGATGCTCAAGGCCACATGACAAATTATTGAGACTTTTTTTGTAGTGGTATACCCACTGCTTTTGTTGGCTTTTGTTTCAATAAATAGTTTGAGATGAGGAAATCACCATTGCATGCTTAAATGCCCTACTTTCATGATATAATATCACTGTAGCGTGAAGTTTTTCATAAATTTCACTGAAAAGCAAAATATCCCTAACTTTTTGTGAGTAGTATATATTTGACAGTTCCATGCATTTCATTAAACTGTGATTAAGCTTACTCCAATAAGGTCTGCAGAACTGGATATTCATTACGTAAGGAAGCTGAAATTGTGAAATGTATTGTTCTTGTCACGACAGGGAAACAAGGGATAGTGTGCCCTGTCTGAACCCCACCTCTTTCCCTGCCTACTTACAGTAGATGCCCTAGGCGACAAAACCGTAACTTGGAGACGGTCCCTATGCTGAGTACGTGCACAGGGTAGGGAAGGGAACACAGGGAAAGACGAACACAGACAGAAACAAACACAATAGCAGAATCGTCAGCAAGCCAAGTCAAGAACAGGAGGTCACGTCAAATACCGAGGGGAATCACAAAAGCGTAGTCTAAGTCCAAAGCCAAAATCCAATATACCAATAATCCAAAAGCAAGGTCCAACACATAGCACTGATCTCAGAAGACTAATCACAGGCATCTGAGTGAGGCAGTTGCCATCTTTAAATAGCCCGCCCAGGATCATGTGATGTGGCCAGCATCACATGACCTGAGGCGGAGCAAGCTGTCCAAACAATATGTAAAGTAGCCATGTGGTGTGATCAGCACCACATGGCTAAACCCAAACAGAGAATTAACTCATGAAGTGCTGGCTGACAAGACCAGCACTTCAATTCCCTATGCTCGTCTCTAGGGGGGTGGAGAGGTCCGGCGACGTCGTGCAGAGGGAGCGCGACGCCGACCTCGCGTGACAGTTCTGTGGCATTTGCACAGTGAGTATTATACTCTTTAGTATTTTTCATTATTGTGGTAAACAGTATTTCAGAACAAACAGTTCGGTGCAAGGGTCCAGGAGGGTTAGGAAATATCAGAGCAAAACCTTTAACTGCAACAAGACTCATGTTTAGTGGCTCAGACTGAAGTCTTGAATCCCACGTGGAAACATAATTCCAAGAGTGACAAACCAAATGTGACCTTTAGGTCAGCCAGAAACCCTATAAATATTCAAAAGATTGGCTATTCATAGGATTTGTAGTGAATTGTTTAACTTTGGCTAATAGGGTCACTTTTAATATACATGCCCTGCTTACTGATAGACCTAAATCCCTCATTATAACTGTGGTCCTTTTTAATACAGGAATGATAAGGTAATGTGTTATTATTGAGAGCAGATCGACATGTCTTCATGCAAAGTTGTAAGGTTTCTTCTCCAGGAAATCAATGGATGCTAATAATGTACCTTTTTCTACAGGTTGAAGAACAGTAGGCCACTGTACTTAAAGTCTGTACAGCAGTATACAGAGGCAGAGTAAGGAGCCATACAATTTTGGTGCACTTCTGAACACTAGTATTGGCATTTGCATAAGGCCTAAGGCCAGAGCTTCACAAAGAAATGCATGTGACATTTACAGTCAAGATTCTATTTGGATCCAATTAATTTGACCCCAATAGAAAGTGCTCCAATTGCAACCAGAATTTCACCCACACAGGTTTTCATTGCAGCTTTCAATTCAGGTCCAAATTGTAATGAATGGTTAATTTGGTCTAGTTGGACCTAAATTGAATTTACAGAAACCTGGTCATATCTAGTGGCAAATGCCTTTTTCTTTGTCTTCTAAACTATAAAATGATGGCTGCCATTTTGAGGAATTAATTACAAAAGTTTCCGTTTTGGAAAAATCTAAATGAATTCAATGAGTTTAGATTCAAGATGCTCATCTCTACCCATAGATTTTTGCCTCCAAAAGGATGTTTTTGCATTACCGTTTTTAATGTCCAAATATTTTTTGCAGAGTAAGCTCTATAAGTTTGCTTAACAAGGAATACCAACTACACATCTGCCCCTAAACGTGCCTCAGCTTCATAAGCCTTCATAAGTTCCCGTCACATACTGTATGCCTTATTAATGCTCATCTCTCATCTCTCTATAATGGTGGATTTATACATGCAGACATTTGGGCACATATTTGGACAGATTATCGACGTGAACGCTCGTTTCCGACAATCTGCCTCTCTAAAGGTGCTGCAGATCACCCAATGAATGAGCGAAATGCCAAGAGGCGACTAGACAAAAACTGCAGAATGTAGTTCTCATAGTGAGCTGCAGCAAGGGGACCTGGAAGCACTAGAAATGCTTCTGGGGTTGCGGCCAGCATTGTCTCCCTATCACTGCAGCGGAGCTATCTGAAGATCAGACCTTCAGATATCTCAGTCTCATTGACCGTTGCATCTGAAGAGTTAATTAGGCGGATACAGCAGGGGCCCAGCTGTCAGCTGATGGTGTTGGCGCAGCTCCTGTGTCTGCCTGATCAGCATGCCATAGCTCTACAGCGCTGGTTGGGAACAAAATTCCCAACAGGTATAGCACTGGTTGGGAAAAGGTTAAATAGCTGTTGAATTGCTGTTTTTTGCTCATTTGATACCAAAACAAAAACCTGAATTAAAAGCAATCAAAAAGTGCTATGTTCCCAAAAATTATACAAATGAAAACTACAAGTCTCCTTGAAAAAAAGCAAGCCCCACAAAGCTCAGTAGAAACGAAAATAAATATCTCATGGGTCTTGGAATGCGATGATGGAAAAATATCTTCTTTTTTGGAAAGGGTTTTTATTAGAGATGAGCGAGCATGCTCATCCGAGCTTGGTGCTCGTTCGAGTATTACGGTACTCGTAAGTGCTCGTTGCTCGGACGCGTATCTCGCCATGCTCGAGGAAATGGCATCTCCCGCATTTTGAATTTTTGGCGCCTATAAACTCAGCCAATCACAAGCCAGGAGACTCTGCGGTACACCCAGCATCACGTGGGCCCTTACATGTCGATAGCAGGGGTTGGCTGGCCTGATCAGGTGACCCTGGAATATACTAGTGACTGCCCGCGGTGCTCGGCTCAGATGCTGTCTGGATGTCGTTAGAGACAGAGCTGCTGCATTTCAGGGAGAGTGTTAGGGCCTGGATTTAGTTCTCTGTTAGGCAGGAGTGATCTCAAAAGAACCCAACAGCCCTTCTAAGGGCTACAAGACATTTTTCTTTTTTGGTCTCCTGGCTGGGCTGGCTGGCACTAGTAGTGCAGGTATCGCCATATATAACCCTTTTTTTTATTGTTTTATCTCAGTGATACAAATCCATTTCATACAGCAGTGTGGAACCATTCTGTGTGTCACAGTTCAGCTGTCCACTCATCACAAACCACAATCCGTATTTTCTGTCCAGGTGACCCATACTGTACGTCATGTAATCAAATACGGTCTTTTGCTTTCACTGATACAGCTACATTAGAAAAATCTCTGTGCGACATTTGTCTGGGTTGCAGTCAAAATAGCCACAGTCAGCAGGGGCTGAGTTGGCTCTCTGATAGTTTCTGCACGTCACGTTAAAAAATATATATATATAAAAATATTAAAAAATATATATAAAAAAAAAGATATATTAAAAAAAATATTAAAAAATTGTTTTTTTGTTGTTTTATCTCAGTGATACAAATTAATTTCATACAGCTGTGGCAAAAACCACAATCCGTATTTTCTGTCCAGGTGACACATTCTTTATGTCACTTAATTAAAAAAGGTCTTTTGCTGTCACTGATACAGCTCCATTACAAAAATCTCTGTGCGACATTTGTCTGGGTTGCAATTAAGCAGACCAAGTCTGCCTAATCTAATAGTTTCAGTGTAATTGCTCCATACTGCACGGTACGTAATAACATACGTAATTTTGCTCTAACTTATCCACCTATATACAAAGCACAATCCATATTTTCTGTCCAGGTGACACATTCTGTACGTCACGTAATTAAAAAAGGTTTTTTGCTGTCACTGATACAGCTCCATTACAAAAATCTCTGTGCGACATTTGTCTGGGTTGCAATTAAGCAGACCAAGTCTGCCTAATCTAATAGTTTCAGTGTAATTGCTCCATACTGCACGGTACGTAATAACATACGTAATTTTGCTCTAACTTATCCACCTATATACAAAGCACAATCCGTATTTTCTGTCCAGGTGACACATTCTGTACGTCACGTAATTAAAAAAGGTCTTTTGCTGTCACTGATACAGCTACATTACAAAAATCTCTGTGTGACATTTGTCTGGGTTGCAGTCAAAATAGCCACAGTCAGCAGGGGCTGAGTTTGCTCTCTGATAGTTTCTGTGCGTCACGTTAAAAATATATATATATATATATAAAAAAAATATTAAAAAAAATATATAAAAAAATAGTTTTTTTGTTGTTTTATCTCAGTGATACAAATCCATTTCATACAGCTGTGTGGAACCATTCTGTGTGTCACAATTCAGCTGTCCACTCACCACAAACCACACTCCGTATTTTCTGTACAGGTGACACATTCTGTACGTCACGTAATCAAATACCGTCTTTTGCTTTCACTGATACAGCTACATTAGAAAAATCTCTGTGCGACATTTGTCTGGGTTGCAGTCAAAATAGCCACAGTCAGCAGGGGCTGAGTTTGCTCTCTGATAGCTTCTGCATATCATGTTAAAAAAAAAAACTATATAAAAAAAATATATAAAAAAAAATATAAAAAAATTGTTTTTTTGTTGTTTTATCTCAGTGATACAAATCCATTTCATTCAGCTGTGTGGAACCATTCTGTGTGTCACAGTTCAGCTGTCCAGTCACCAAAAACCACAATCCGTATTTTCTGTCCAGGTGACACATTCTTTACGTCACTTAATTAAAAAAGGTCTTTTGCTGTCACTGATACAGCTCCATTACAAAAATCTCTGTGCGACATTTGTCTGGGTTGCAATTAAGCAGACCAAGTCTGCCTAATCTAATAGTTTCAGTGTAATTGCTCCATACTGCACGGTACGTAATAACATACGTAATTGTGCTCTAACTTATCCACCTATATACAAAGCACAATCTGTATTTTCTGTCCAGGTGACACATTCTGTACGTCAAGTAATTAAAAAAGGTCTTTTGCTGTCACTGATACAGCTACATTACAAAAATCTCTGTGCAACATTTGTCTGGGTTGCACTTAAGCAGACCAAGTCTCCCTAATCTAATAGTTTCAGTGTAATTGCTCCATACTGCAAGGTACGTAATAACATACGTAATTTTGCTCTAACTTATCCACCTATATACAAAGCAAAATCCGTATTTTCTGTCCAGGTGACACATTCTGTACGTCACTTAAAGGGGTTGTCCGGGTTCAGAGAAGAACCCGGACATACCTGCAATTTCACCCAGGCAGCCCGCCTGAAGAGGGCATCGGAGCATCCTATGCTCCGATGCCCTCCTTTGCCCTGCGCTAATTAGCGCAGGGCAAAGGAATTTCGCCGGGTTCCGGTGACGTACCGGTCCCTGCCGGGCAGAGGCTTCCGCCCGGCAGTGAGTCGGTGACGTCATCGGCGCTGATGGACAGGCTTCAGCGCTGCCCTAGCCAGTAAAACGGCTAGGGCAGCGCTAAAGCCGGCCCATTAAGGCCGGTGACGTCACCGAACTCACTGCCGGGCGGAAGTACCCGCCCGGCAGCGAGTATTTACAAAACAAGAGACCTTGCCCTGCGCGATCTAGCGCAGGGCAAGGGGGGGGGCATCGGAGCATGAGATGCTCCGATGTCCTCTTCAGGCAGGCTGCCTGGGTGAAATTGCAGGTATGTCCGGGTTCTTCTCTGAACCCGGACAACCCCTTTAATTAAAAAAGGTCTTTTGCTCTCACTGAGACAGCTACATTACAAAAATCTCTGTGTGACATTTGTCTGGGTTGCAGTCAAAATAGCCACAGTCAGCAGAGGCTGAGTTTGCTCTCTGATAGTTTCTGCACGTCACGTTAAAAAAAATATATATATAAAAAAAAAAATTAATATATAAAAAAATTTGTTTTTTTGTTGTTTTATCTCAGTGATACAAATCCATTTCATACAGCTGTGTGGAACCATTCTGTGTGTCACAGTTCAGCTGTCCACTCACCACAAACCACACTTCGTATTTTCTGTCTAGGTGACACATTCTGTACGTCACGTAATTAAAAAAGGTCTTTTGCTGTCACTGATACAGCTACATTACAAAAATCTCTGTGCGACATTTGTCTGGGTTGCACTTAAGCAGACCAAGTCTGCCTAATCTAATAGTTTCAGTGGAATTGCTCCATACTGCACGGTACGTAATAACATACGTAATTTTGCTCTAACTTATCCACCTATATATTTTCTTGTTCAGATTGAACAAGTTTGTGGGTTTCAGTACAGCAGGCCCATTTATATATATATATATATATATATATATATATATTACACTTACTATATACAGAAAATGTTGAACCCCAGGGCTAAGGGTCAAGGACGAGGGCGTGGGCATTCAATTACTGCAGGGGGCAGAGGCCGTGGTCCTGGGCAGGGTGAGACAGTACCTGCTGATGAGGCAGAAGGGGAACGCCGCAGAGCTACACTCCCTAGCTTCATGTCTCACCTTACAGGGACACGTGGTAGAGGACTGTTGAAACCACAACAGTGCGAACAGCTGATGTCGTGGATTGCGGACAATGCTTCAAGTAATTTGTCCACCAGTCAGTCTTCCACGCAGTCCACCCACGTTACCCAAGGGAGCACTCCTCTGGCTCCTCCACCTCAAACTCCTTCTCCCCAGTCTGCCCCCTCCCAGGAAAATTTGGAATGCGATCCGGCATACTCTGAGGAACTGTTTTCTGGACCCGTCCCAGAGTCACAAACCACTTCTCAGGTTGCTGCTGACCTCTTTCCCGATGCCCAAGTTTTCCAACTGTCGCAGTCTGTGGGTGATGATGATGACAATGTTGACTTAGTGGAAGAAGTGTGTAAAAAGGTGTCGGACGATGAGGAGACACGGTTGTAAGACAGTGGTGAAGTTGTTGTCAGGGCAGGAAGTCCGAGGGGGGAGCAGACTGAGGAATCGGAGGATTACGAGGTGACTGACCCAAGATGGGTTGATAAGCCGAGTGAAGACAGTGCTTCTGAGGCGGAGGCGAGTGCTGCACCAGAACAGGTTGGAAGAGGCAGTGGTGTGGCCAGAGGGAGAAGCAGGGCCAGAGCTGGTGCATCAGCAGCAACTGTTTCACGTAGTGAAGCTCCCGTGGCGAGGCCTAGATGTTCGCAAGTCTGGAGGTTCTTTAAAGAAACTGAGGATGACCGACGGACTGTGGTGTGCAACCTGCGCCACACCAGGATCAGCAGGGGTGCCACCACTACTAGCCTAACCACCACCAGCATGCGCAGGCATTTGAGTGCTAAACACCCCACTCAATGGAACCAAGGCCGTTCACCACCTCCTGCGGGTCCCACCACTGCTCCTTCCCCTGTGTCACTCGCTGCCTCTGCTAGTCAACCCCCTGCCCAGGACCCCGGCACGAGCGCCTCCCGCCGGAAAACCACACCTTCGCCTCCACGATCCTCCACAGCGTCCACCAATGTGTCCCAGCGCAGCGTTCAGCTGTCTTTACAGCAGACGCTGGAGCGCAAGAGGAAATACAGTTCCACCCACCCACATGCCCAAGCCCTCAACGTCCACATCTCCAAATTGCTGAGCCTGGAGATGCTGCCCTATAGGCTGGTAGAGACTGAGGCCTTTCGCAATCTCATGGCGGTGGCTGCCCCTCGGTATTCGGTCCCCAGCCGCCACTATTTTTCCCAATGTGCCGTCCCATCCCTACACCAGCACGTGTCACAGAACATCATCCGTGCCCTGACTAAAGCTGTTTCTGAGAAGGTCCACCTAACCACGGACATGTGGACAAGTGCTGCCGGGCAGGGACACTATATATCACTGACGGCACATTGGGTTAACTTGGTGGAGGCTGGGACCGAGTCTGACCCTGGGGCCGCACATGTACTGCCCACACCAAGGATTGTGGGGCCTACCTCGGTCACGGTCTCTCAGACGTACTATGCCTCCTCCTCCGACCCCTCCTCCTCCTCCACCTCCTCCTCCGAATTACCATCCGTGGGCACGGCGCCTTCAGTCAGTAGCTCTAGGCGCAGCAGCAGTGCCGTGGGTAAGCGCCAGCAGGCGGTGCTCAAACTGCTGAGCTTAGGTGACAAAAGGCACACCGCCCAAGAGCTGTAACAGGGCATCACGGCGCAGACTGATCTGTGGCTGGCACCGTTGAACCTCAAGCCAGGCATGGTTGTGTGTGACATCAGGCATAACCTGGTGGCGGCTCTGCATGCCTGGCCCACGTGTTCAATCTAATAGTTCAGCGGTTCCTCCAGACATACCCCAATCTGTCTGATTTGCTCACCAAGGTGTGCCGCATCTGTGCGCATTTCCGCAAGTCGACCACAGATGCTGCAACTCTCAGGGCAGTGCAGCGCCGCCTACAACTGCCCGCTCATCGACTGTTGTGCGACATGCCCACAAGATTGGATTCGACATTAAACATGTTATCTAGAGTTTACCAGCAGCGCAGAGCGATTGTAGATTGCCAGATGTCAACTTCCACCAGAACTGGTAGTCAGGTCACTCAGATTCCTCAAGTCTACAATGAGGAGTGGACGTGGATGTCTGATATCTGCCAGGTGTTGAGCAACTTTGAGGAGTCAACACAGATGGTCAGCGGCGATGCCGTCATTACCAGCCTCACCATCCCGCTGCTTTGCCTGTTGAAAAACTCACTGCTCAGCATGAAGTCGGATGCTTTGCGCTTGTCACAAGAGACGGTGGAGGAAGATATGTTGCTTGATAGCCAGAGCACCCTCCGGTCTGTTTCTCTGCATGTATCGGAGGAGGGGGATGAGGATGAGGAGGAAGAGGAGGAGAATGTAGGCGAGACAGAAGAGGGTACCAGTGATCAGTCCTTCTTAACTCTTGAGCGTGTATGGGCTGATGAGGAGGACTTGGAGGAGGAGGAGGAGGAAATTGAGAGTCAGGCCAGTGAGGAGAGGGAATTCTTGCATGTTGGGACTCTGGCGCACATGGCAAACTTCATGTTAGGCTGCCTATCCCATGACCCTCGCTTTAGAAGCATTTTTCCAAACACCGATTACTGGGTGTTCACTCTCCTGGACCCACGGTACAAGCAGAACCTTTCCACTCTCATCCTTGTAGAGGAAAGGAGTATGAGAGTGAATCAATATCAACAGGCCCTGGTGCACAAGCTGAAACAATCCTTCCCATCTGACGCCGCTAGCGGCAGAGGGCATGGTTCTGTGGGCCAAGTAGCGGGGGAGAGGAGGCGAGCAGGCAGCTTGTCCAGCACTGGCAGGGGAACGCTCTCCAAGGCCTTTGCCAGTTTTATGTCACCCCAGCAAGAAACTGTCACCTGTCTCCAGTCTAGGCAGAGTAGGGGTGAGGTTTTCAGAAAGATGGTGAGGGAGTACCTAGCTGACCATACCAACGTCCGGACCGATCACTCTGCTCCATACAACTACTGGGTTTCAAAGCTGGAGACGTGGCCTGAACTGGCGCTGTACGCCTTGGAGGTGCTGGCCTGCTCTGCTGCTAGCGTGTTGTCAGACTGGGTATTCAGTGCAGCTGGTGGTGTCATCACCGATAAGCGTACACGCCTGTCAACTGACAGCGCTGACAGGCTGACGCTTATTAAAATGAACAAAGCCTGGATTTCACCGGAATTCAAATCTCCTCCGGGGAAAGCAGCTAAAGGCATCCATGCATGCTGCCCCCGCTGTTTCCTTTCCATTTCCGTGGTGTTTCCATCATTTTCTGATGTTTCCAGGTTTTCACCCAGCCTTCCCTAGGCAGAGCCTTGCTTCAGTCTCCCATAGACTTCAATGTGGTTCGTTACTCGAAACGAGCTCCCGAGCATCGGGAAAAGTTTGTCTCGAATAACGAGCACCCGAGCATTTTAGTGCTCTCTCATCTCTAGTTTTTATTAAAAGTTAATCAGGTAATGTGTACCATTAAAACTACAACTTGTCTGCAAAAAACAAGCTCTCATACGGCTGCATCAATGTAAAAATTTTTTTAAAAATTATAGCTCTTGGAAATCGGCAACCAAATAACAAAAAAAAGTTGTTTGGTCACTAGTGCCCAAAATGCATGCAGGGGAAAGGAGTTCATGATGTCATGATTCCTTTTAATGTAGTCTTTAATGAAGAGCACGTATATCCAGTAAGTGACATATGGATGGAATCAGAGTATGTCTTATTACCTTATCCTACCCTTATGTTGCATTAGAATTGGTAGCACAATTAAAACGTGTTTTTGTACAGGTATATGATTTAGAAAGGTTACACTTTTCCTACCTAGGGCTGTCAGCAGTTTGATGGGTAAAAATTGCTGACACACCTCCATTAACAGAGCGCCAAATGCCCTGTATACAAAGAATTAGTAGTCTGGCTGCTTTCAGCTGTCATAAGGCGGAGCTTGTTGAGTTTAATGTATAGGCAGTATACAGTAAGCTTCTGACCTTACTAAATTTGGAGCTCTATAACAAAAAATAGAGATAAAAACACTTGTAAAGCAGTTACACAAATTAAAATTGAAAGCCATGCTTTCTCCAACATGAACAAAAATATTCTTGTCTATTTTGGCTGCCTTTGTCATCTATAGACACCTTTCGAATTCAACCCTGACTATATTGAAGCATATGTTTGTCCCCTTCTGGTATGAAGCAGCTATCAGTCCCAGATTGAATTTACGGTAAATTGTTGTAGATAGCACAGGAAACTATTATTTTCCTGAATTACTTCTTTTTAAAGGATTTCAATCAGTTGTGACTTTTAAGCGCTTTGAATATTTAGTTTAGTCTTTAAATGCCTTCTTGCTATTGATTTTTTAATCTTTTCCCCTAATGGATGTGAGAATTGTCTTACCAAAAATTACTAATCTTTCCATGTGTACTTATAGTATTACTCATAGTATAATGATAAAATAACTTAGCTGTAACACAATGTGATCATCATTTATCAAATTCATCGATTGATGATGATTAGATTAAATTCTTACAGGTGTCAAAGAATGATGTCATTTTCAATTAAAAAACAAATCAGCACAGAATATTGCTCAATTGACTGCCCCAGAAGGGTTGCTGTTGCTGATGAGCTGTGATTCATCTGTGAGTCACCAGTTATATTGCTGAAATAACCATTACCCATGTAGAATAAGGTGTCTGTGTAATGATGCATAATAGTAATATTAGTAATATCAATATTGAATATGACAATTTATAATGCAGGATAATAAACTAGGCTACAGCTTATGGATAAAAGTACTCTACAACTTTTTTACTTGTACTGTAGTGACAGCCAAGTTACTTTAGTTGAAGTGTGAACACACAGTCCATTATTATGACCACCAGCTAATATCTGGAGTAACTGGCTTGTGCAGCATGGCAGCAGCTAGAAGTCACTGTAGTTTTTCATGGGTATGAAGTCATGTTGACTGTAGTACATCCCGCAGCTACTGGAGGGTATGTGGAGGAGGACCCATAGACCAAACACTACAGTCATGGCCAAAAGTTTTGAGAATGATACAAATATTAATTTTTACAAAGTCTACTGCTTCAGTTTTTATAATGGCAATTTGCATATACTCCAGAATGTTATAAAGAGTGATCAGCTTAACAGCAATTACTTGCAATGTCAATATTTGCCTAGAAAATGAACTTTATCCACCAAAACACATTTCAACATTATTGCAGCCCTGCCTTAAAAGGACCAGCTAACATCGTTTCAGTGATTGCTCCATTAACACAGGTGTGGGTGTTGATGAGGACAGGGCTGGAGATCAATCTGTCATGATTAAGTAAGAATGACACCACTGGACACTTTAAAAGGAGGCTGGTGCTTGGCATAATTGTTTCTCTTCTGTTAACCATGGTTATCTCTAAAGAAACACGTGCAGTCATCATTGTACTGCACAAAAATGGCCTAACAGGAAAGAGTATCGCAGCTAGAAAGATTGCACCTCAGTCAACAATCAAGAACTTCAAGGAGAGACTCTTGGAGCAAGGCCTGGTCTCAAGGAGAGCAGCAAAGAAGCCACTTCTCTCCAGAAAAAACATAAGGGACAGACTGATATTCTGCAAAAGGTACAGGGAGTGGACTGCTGAGGACTGGGGTAAAGTCATTTTCTCTGATGAATCCCCTTTTCGATTGTTTGGGACATCTGGAAAACAGCTTATTCGGAGAAGACGAGGTGAGCGCTACCACCAGTCTTGTCTCATGCCAACTGTAAAGCATCCTGAAACCATTCATGTGTGGGGTTGCTTCTCAGCCAAGGGAATCGGCTCTCTCACAGTCTTGCCTAAAAACACAGCCATGAATAAAGAATGGTACCAGAATGTCCTCCGAGAGCAACTTCTCCCAACCGTCCAAGAGCAGTTTGGCGATCAACAATGCCTTTTCCAGCATGATGGAGCACCTTGCCATAAAGCAAAGGTGATAACTAAATGGCTCAGGAAACAAAACATAGAGATTTTGGGTCCATGGCCTGGAAACTCACCAGATCTTAATCCCATTGAGAACTTGTGGTCAATCATCAAGAGACGGGTGGACAAACAAAAACCAACAAATTCTGACAAAATGCAAGCATTGATTGTGCAAGAATGGACTGCTATCAGTCAGGATTTGGTCCAGAAGTTGATTGAGAGCATGCCAGGGAGATTTGCAGAGGTCCTGAAGAAGAAGGGTCAACACTGCAAATATTGACTTGCTGCATTAACTCATTCTAACTGTCAATATAAGCTTTTGTTACTCATAATATGATTGCAATTATATTTCTGTATGTGATAAAAACATCTGACAAACACACATAAAAACCAGAGGGCAGCAGATCATGTGAAAATATAATATTTGTGTCATTCTCAAAACTTTTGGCCATGACTGTACAATCAAAGTGGTCACACAGATAGTCAGTTGAGTTCAAGTCTAGGGAATCAGGGGGGCTATGGTAGTACTTGCAGGTCTTGGTCATGCTCTTCCAACCAATGTTGGACATTTCTAGCCATGTGACATGTAGCATTGTCTTGCAGAAAGATCCCATCTATCCCAGGGAAGACAATCAGCATGTATGGATGTACATGATCTGCAAGGATGGATTCATATCCAAATTGGTTTAGAGTGCCTTCTGCATGGATGAGTGGCTCAGAGAAAGCCACAAAAACATTCTGCAGAACACCAGCTTGTTTTTCCAGCAATGGTTGAAAGGTCTTTGCTCTCTGTTTCCCACCTAAAACACCAACGTCCATGGGTTTGTTGAAGACGTAACATATCAGAGAAGGCAACTCTTTGCCAATCAGTAGAGGTCCACTTCTTATACTGCCTTAAAAAATTGCCTTTTCTGCCAAGGCAACCTTATTAGCATAGTCTCATAAGCAGTAGGGTTCACTGAACTGTCATTTTAAACATGTGTCTGGTAGTCTTCTGGTTTATTTTGGTTGTGAGCTGCTCCACTGTAATACCCTTGTTATTCACAAGGGTACTATTTATCCACTCAAGATGCACACTCACTACAGCAGCATGCAAACAAATCACAAACTGTGCAGTTTCATAAATTCTTCCACCCTTGGCCCAAAAGCCATAATCATCATTATCAGCAACTCTGATAAATTGCACCTTTTAACATGTGTGCAAACAGACTAATGCATACCTTATATACCCAACAAGTCAGCTCATCACACAAGACCTCCTTCATGCGCTACATGCTGCCAACATTGAAAGTAGGAAGTCGTCAAAATTACAGATGAGCGAAATTTTCAAAAATTTTATTTGGTCACCTCGCAGAATTTCTCCAAAAATTTGCTTTGTTATGAATTAATTTCCATAACTAGTCCTTTCTGCTAGAAAAATAGTTACTGTGCGTCAGAATGACAGGCAAGTCACATATATGGGCGTGCATGTCACTGTGCAAAAAAAAGCATACAGCAGCCTTCTGTAAAGCAAAAAAAAAAAAATTACTGTGCTCCCCTGCAAAGGAGAAAAAAAAGGTTCTTTTAATCAATGTCATGACAGGGCAAACAGACCTGAACAGAACAGACCAAAAAGAGTGGATCCTGTATTTTGAGCATCCGCCTTCAAACCATCAGTATATGGTCAGCATTTTATCAGTATTTGTAAAGCCAAAACAGGAGTGGATCCAAAACACAGATAACATGTGATGGAAATATTTGCATGTCTTCTGTGTTTTGGACCCACTCCTGTTTTTGGCTTCCAAATCATGATCAAATCCTGGTGCAAAATTATGACTGTGTAATAGAGATCTCAAGGTCAATTTGAATGGGTTCTGATCACACTAGGAGCAGATGGCAGTAGAGGCAGAAAGTGTGTGGCATATGGTGGGTGGCAGCATCAAAATAGTGGCAGCAGCACATGGACAAAAGTAGCAGGCCATTTATCACAATGTTTCAGTGTGGCAACATACTACAGTCAGATCATTACTGCCAGAATGATCTAGTCTGTTGCATCAGGTACCGGTGTTTGGAAATCCTAGTTGATTCAGGCTTCATTCATCTTTTTAAGGTTAGTCTCTCAACATTTTTTGTTAAAAGGTGAGTTCTCTTTGGGGTGACTAACCACCTCACTAATCACTCGCTCTGCTACTGGTCGGGCAGGGAAGCTTGCCCAGGGCAAATTCAGCCAGCTGCTACCATAATTCAAGTTTGGCTGCCAGGTAGTCCAGGGGATCTTGGATCTGAGGTCACAGGGTAGTCCAAATATGGCAACACCTGCTGGTTCAGGTTCTGCCCCATGTCCTGCTGCTGGTTCGTTTCTTCAGTAGGCAGTTGAATAAAAGTAAAGTTGCTGCTAATGGTGCTGGTGCTAGTGTTGGGCGAGCATGCTCGGCCGAACACTGTATTCGCTCGAGCACAGTTATGCTCGGCACATCGCGTGTGCTCAAGAGCCATGCTCCCTGCACGTTTCTTGGCTGCTGAACAGCCAATCAGCATGCGGGCAAGTACTGGCATTCACTGTAACGCCGTAGCCGTGTTGGCTACTGGCATTACAGTGATTTGCTGGCCGGGAACGCATCATCGGGTGCTATATAGCACACGGAGACATGTGACCCGGCTCAGTCTTAGTCAGGGAGAGCTGCTGCAAAGAGGGACAGATAGTGTAGGGATAGGAATTTGTTAGGCAGGGTTAGTTTTTATTTTCAAAAGACCCAAAAGTCATTTTAAGGACTATTGTTTTATCTGGCTGCAATATATATATTTTTGGGGGGGCACAAATTGCTCAAATTGCCTGACCTTAAAACCACCTGTGCAGTGTCTGCTATATAACGTTTGTGCATCCTAAATACCTGTGATATCCGGTGTATTTTTTTTCTGCCGCTAATCAAGGCGACATTACCTGCGCAGCGTCTGCTGTATAACGTTTGTGTATCCTAAATACCTGACATCCAGTGTATTTTTTTCTGCCGCTAATCAAGACGACATTACCTGCACTGCGTCTGCTGTATAACGTTTGTGCATCCTAAATACCTGTGACATTCAGTGTAATTTTTTCTGCCGTTAGTGACGGCGATATTACCTGCGCTATGTCTGCTGTATAACGTTTGAACATCCTAAATACCTGTGACATTCAGTGTAATTTCCTAACAATTTTTCCTCTAAAATCGATTTTATCTTCGGTTTTGAGCATATTACTGTCATTCTATAATAGTGGCGTAATACTCGAACAACATCATTCCCAAGATGTATCCAGACATCCTCCCCATGCTGTTCCCAAACAATTTCTGACCTTTTCCTGTGAACCAGACACCATCCCCTCTTCAGAGCAGGGGGTGCCTGGTTTAGTGCTCTGGTCCTCCCTTTGACTTTCATTGTACTCGGGTGCTCTGTAGAGCACTCGAGCATCACCAAGTGTTCAACCCGAGCACCCAAGCACTTTGGTGCTCCATCAATACTAGCTTATGCTGCTCCTGTTTCATCACCCCCCTCCAGCAGTCATGGCAGTGGAGTGTGAGCTTAAAGGGTCCCCCAGTTAAACATTCATGAGGATGGGCGATGGGGCGTGTAGGCAGTGACCAACCGATTACAAAGGATGTCTCGATAGTAGTTGAGTTTTTCATCCCTCTCAGAAGGTTTAAAAAGGTCCATATTTTGGACCAGTTGCAAGGGTTAACATTGTGGAGAGCCAGTAGACATCCCAAACTGAACTCTTGCACCAGGGCCCATGAGCCTTTAGCTACGCCCCTGCCTTCTCCTCATCCTTTTCCTCCTCCTGTGCCAGTTCAGCCTCCACAGGGCTATTAGGCGCCACATTTTCTGCCCTCCGCCAGTCAGTTTTATCAGCATCCCTTCCAGGACATGAAGGAGTGGAATGGCATCTTTTATCTATGCTGCTATTGCCTAACATAAAAATT
>ONZH01018927.1:0-54499 GCA_900303285.1 Rhinella marina | reverse complement strand
TCTGGATGAAAACCTGTTGGAGTCTGCAAAAGACCTGAGACTAGGACGGATATTTATCTTCCAACAAGACAATGATCCCAAACATAAAGCAAAATCTACAATGGAATGGTTCAAAAATAAACGTATCCAATTGAGAATATGTGGAAAGAGCTGAAAACTGCTGTTCACAAACGCTCTCCATCCAACCTCAAAGAGCTCGAGCTGTTTTGCAAGGAAGATATGGGCAAGAATTTCAGTCTCTAGATGTGCAAAACTGATAGAGACATACCCCAAGCGACTTGCAGCTGTAATCGCAGCAAAAGGTGGCGCAACAAAGTAATAATGCAAGGGGGACGAATAATTTTGCACGCCCCACTTTTCGGTTTTATTATTACAAAAAAAGTTTAAATGATCCAAAAAATTTAGTTCCACTTCACAGTTGTGACCCACTTGTTGTTGATTCTTCACCAAAAATGTATAATGTTTTATCTTTTTGTTTGAAGCCTGAAATGTGGCAAAAGGTTATAAAGTTCCAGGGGGTGAATACTTTCGCAAGGCACTGTATATATAGATATATATGTATATAGAGATATATATTTACTGATTTATATCTATATAGCTATACACATATATCTATCTATCTATATATATATATTTTTTTTTTTTTACTGATCTATATATATATATATATATATATATATATATCAGTAAATATATCTCTATACACATATATATACATATATATATAGAGAGAGAGAGAGATTGATTTACTGATCTATATCTTCATATACATTTATATAGATGCTATATATAGATATATATATATGTATATAGACATAAATCAGTAAATATATATCTCTATACACAATATATATATATATTCTGTGGGGATTCGCTCTGGTAAGCAGGGTAAGCGGACACAGAACAGAGGCACAAAAACAGTTCTTAATCCAACTGCAGTGTTTTATTCACACACGCAGGTATCACAGTACATCAAAAACAACTTCACCTGAGTTGAAAAGTCCTGGTGCTAATTCACACCATGCTGCAGGTTCTGCATAAAGAGTCCATTTATAGACACAAAATCCCCCTGTCCTCCCAGACAGGTCTTCAGCCTTCATCCAGGCCCCAGCCTTGAACCCCTACTGCAGTTTGGCTGGCTTTTTTAAAGTAGTTTGGTGTCAGCAAAACCTGGACCGGCACTTACAATCCAGTCCGATGCTTGACTTCACCTGGCTGTTAATCAGCCCAGCAGCACATGCTGGGAGGAAAATACCTTCCCTCAAGCAACAGACCTTTCACTGTGTCACATACCCCCCCCTTTGTTCAACCTTGAGGTCCTGAGACAGTACAGCTCCGAGGCCTACTTCAGAAGCATCAGTCTGTACCACAAACTCCCTCCTGAAGTCAGGCGTCACCAGCACGGGTGACCCACACAAGGCCGACTTCAATGCGGAAAAAGCCTCTTCCGCCTGGACATTCCAGTGAACCATCACCGATTTCCGTCCCTTCAAGAGCCCTGTCAATGGTGCCGCTAACGTAGCAAAGTGGGGAACAAACCTCATGTAATACCCCACCATCCCCAGGAGCGACTTTATTTGCCTGGTGGTGACAGGTCGTGGCCAATTCCGGATTGCCTCAATCTTGCTCATCTGGGGTTTGATGACACCGCGCCCAATGACATACCCTAGGTATTTTGTCTCCTGCAATCCTATAGCACATTTTTTTGGGTTAGCGGTTAACCCCGCCCTTCGGAGGGAATTCACTACGGCCTGTACTTTTGCCAGGTGACTCTCCCAGTCGGCACTATAAATGACAATGTCATCGAGGTAAGCTGAGGCGTACCGACGATGCGGACGAAGCACAATGTCCATTAACCGCTGGAATGTGGCGGGAGCACCATGCAGGCCAAAAGGTAACACCTTATACTGATATAACCCCTCAGGTGTGATAAAGGCTGTTTTCTCCTTGGCAGCCTCCGTTAAGGGCACTTGCCAGTACCCTTTTGTGAGGTCCAAGACAGAAAAATACCGCGCCTGCCCTAACCGCTCGATTAACTCATCCACCCGGGGCATGGGATACGCATCAAACTTAGAGACCTCATTTAATTTACGGAAATCATTACAGAACCGTAATGTCCCATCCGGCTTGGGTATCAGAACTATTGGGCTGGCCCACTCACTCTTAGATTCTTCAATAACATCCAGCTGCAGCATCCGCTGCACTTCCTCCGAGATGGCTTGTCGCCGAGCCTCGGGCACCCGGTACGGCTTTAACCGGACTTTCGCCTGGGGCTCTGTGACAATGTCATGGTGGATTACGGAAGTACGTCCTGGGAGGTCCGAGAATACATCTGTGTTCCGACTAACGAACTCCCTGGCCTCCTGAGCCTGCTTAGAGGAAAGGCTGTCAGCAATATGTACTGTGGCAGCCGCTTCACCAGCATCAGGCAGAGGGGCCGGAACCTCTTCCCCTAGACAAACCGTCCGCGGGCTGTTCTCAGTACAGGTCTCCCTATCCTTCCAGGGTTTTAGTAAATTGACATGGTAGACCTGCTCCGGCTTTCGGCGACCAGGCTGGCGTACCTTGTAATTTACATTGCTTACTTTCTCTAGAATCTCATAGGGCCCCTGCCACCTAGCCAGGAACTTACTGTCCACGGTCGGTACAAGAACCAAGACCCGATCTCCCGGGTTAAAGTTCCGCACCCGAGCCGCTCGGTTATAGACCCGACTCTGGGCCTGCTGAGCTGCCTCCATATGCTCCCTAACCAGTGGCAACACTGTTTCCATCCGTTCTTGCATGTTGGTGACATATTCAATGACACTTTTATGCGGAGTGGGCTGTTGCTCCCACGCCTCCTTGGCTATGTCCAACAGCCCCCGGGGATGTCTGCCATATAGAAGTTCGAAGGGCGAGAACCCAGTAGAGGCCTGGGGTACCTCTCGCACTGCAAACATTAGATAGGGCAGAAGGAGGTCCCAGTCCCTCCCATCTTTGGATACCACTCTTTTCAGCATATTTTTTAACGTTTGGTTAAATCTCTCCACCAGACCGTCTGTTTGCGGATGGTAAACGGACGTCCGTAACTGTTTTATGCGCAGCAATTTACACATTTCCCTCATGACTTTCGACATGAAAGGTGTCCCCTGGTCCGTCAGAACCTCTTTAGGTATTCCTACTCGGGAAAACATCTCCATTAACTCTTTAGCTATAAGTTTGGCAGATGTAT
Organism: Rhinella marina; assembly: GCA_900303285.1. Taxonomy (NCBI): domain Eukaryota; kingdom Metazoa; phylum Chordata; class Amphibia; order Anura; family Bufonidae; genus Rhinella; species Rhinella marina. The sequence continues at coordinate 51,288 of ONZH01018927.1, read as the reverse complement.
GACGCAATGGCACCGCCTCCGGGTACCGGGTGGCATAATCAAGCACAACTAGGATATGTTGGTGACCCCTAGCCGACTTAGGTATCGGTCCTACGAGGTCCATGGTGATTCTCTCAAAAGGTACCTCGATAATCGGGAGGGGTACTAGGGGACTGCGGAAGTGTGGCTGAGGGCTAGTAATCTGGCAAGTTGGGCAAGACTTACAAAACTCTTCTACCTCTCTAAATACACTGGGCCAGTAAAACCGCTGCAGAATACGGTCCTGGGTTTTCTGTAGCCCCAGGTGTCCCCCAAGAACATGTTGGTGAGCTAGGTCTAATATCAACTTACGATATGCCTGGGGCACCAGCAATTGTTCAACATTTTCACCCCGTAGTTGGGTAACCCGATACAACCTATCGTGGTGAACCACAAAACGCGGAAAAACCGTCTTGGCTCCGGGTTGTTGTGGTTCCCCATCAACCACTAATACATTCTCCCAGGCTCGGGACAGAGTCTGATCCCTGTGTTGTGCCGTGCCAAAATTGTCACCTGAGACATTCAGGTCTGCCAATTCAGGGCCCGGCGGCAAATCCTCCACCTCCCCAACCATCACATCCAGTGGGGTAGTCTCCCCTACTTCCACCGGCGTGGCGGTCACCCCTACCGCTGGCATTTCTGCCTCAGGCTCCCAGGGTTCTGGCCTCCCATCCGAGCAAGGCCAATCCTCTGGGGCTATTCCTGACTCTTGGGGAATGGTGGGTCTAACTGCTGGCCACAGGGCCGGAAACAACGGGAAATCTCTTCCTAGTATTAACTCATAGTGCAAGTTCACGGCCACCTCATGGATCCGCCTGCCGGCAACCGTGTTTAGCGTTACCAGAGCAGTGGGGTAATCCTTTAAGTCTCCATGTATACATATCACGCTGATTTTCCGGCCAGTAAACTCAGCGGGTCGAACAAGGGCAGCCCTCACAAGGGTCACCAGACTCCCCGAGTCCAGCAGCGCCACCGCCGGAGTGACACCCACTTCCACTTGACACAAATGTTTGTAATCGAGAGTCTCTGGGGTGCCTGTCGCACACACCTTTCTGGCATACAGCGACTGTCGGAAACCAAAGTTTGTGTCCATGGGCTCAGCTAAATGGGGGCAGTCTGCCCTTACATGGCCAGTCTCATGACACCGCCAGCAGATTATCGGGGCCCAATCTGCAGTGGGCATATCCCGAGCAGTCCTTTTTGGCTCCAGCCGCCGGGACTGGGGTGGGGATTTTCTGGATTTTATAGACCCCCTCCCCAAAGTGTCCACCTTTAAGCTCTTGGTAGCCTCATACCGTTCTACCAGGTCCACCATCTGAAGGGCATTAGCTGGAGACACCTGGCCGACCCAGTGCTGGAGGGGGTGTGGCAAAGCCCTCCAGAACTTGTCAGCCACAATACGGTCCAGCATAGCAGTAGGACTCAGTACCTCAGGCTGCAGCCATTTTTGCAGTAGGTGCACCAAGCCATAATACTGGAATCTCACTGGCTTGGCTGGGTTAAATTCCCACTGATGCACCCGCTGAGCCCGAACCAAAACATTCACCCCCAGTCGCGCCAGAATCTCACCGTTGACTTGGTTGTAGTCCGCCGCTTGCTCAGACGACAAATCAAAGTACACCTGTTGGGGTCCAGATGTTAAGAACGGAGCAATAACCTCAGCCCACTGGTCTCGGGGAAGACCCTCCCGCTCGGCCACTTTCTCAAAAACTGCCAGGTAGGTCTCGATGTCATCTGTTGGAGCCATTTTAGGGATCGCCGTGCGGACTGCTTTCCGGACATCATGGACCCCCTGAGATCCTCCTGTCTTCTGTAACGCCATCACATGTTGCAGTAGCCGCTGGTTCGTTTCTTGCTGTCGCTGATTAGCCTCTAGCAGTTGCCGGTTAGTCTCCTGCTGTTGCTGGTTAGCCTCCACGAGGGCTTTCACTACAGCCTCCATCTTGTCCTGTGACACTGGTTGCAACTTAGCTGGCTTTATCCAAGACATACAACAGAGCCCAGAAAAATGAAAAACAAACAAAATTCTGGTTTTGCGTAGGCCTTGCTGCGTTTGTCCGCTCCAAGCCACCAATTGTGGGGATTCGCTCTGGTAGGCAGGGTAAGCGGACGCAGAACAGAGGCACAAAAACAGTTCTTAATCCAACTGCAGTGTTTTATTCACACACGCAGGTATCACAGTACATCAAAAACAACTTCACCTGAGTTGAAAAGTCCTGGTGCTAATTCACACCATGCTGCAGGTTCTGCATAAAGAGTCCATTTATAGAAACAAAATCCCCCTGTCCTCCCAGACAGGTCTTCAGCCTTCATTCAGGCCCCAGCCTTGAACCCCTACTGCAGTTTGGCTGGCTTTTTTAAAGTAGTTTGGTGTCAGCAAAACCTGGACCGGCACTTACAATCCAGTCCGATGCTTGACTTCACCTGGCTGTTAATCAGCCCAGCAGCACATGCTGGGAGGAAAATACCTTCCCTCAAGCAACAGACCTTTCACTGTGTCACAATTCACTGGTGGGTATTGATTTGGTGGTGAAGGGGTGGCTTTGGTGTCTGATCGCAAATATCCCAGGGAACTGATGCTTTCACAGGGCTGCCGGCACTGATAAGGATCGCGCATGAGCGATCCCTCACAGGAGCCCGGCAGCCAGATGCAGAGGGAGGGGGGAGGGCACACAGGCTCTGACGTTTCGTGTACAGAGCCTGGCCACTCCCTCAAGCAGGGAGAAGCCTGTACACGAAATGTCACCACAGGAGCCGGATGGATGACGTAGGCAGTCACGTGACCCACATCGGCCGTGCTGAAACACGGCAGAATAAACAAAGAGTGTATATTACAAAAGTTTTACCAAGTAAGTTGCAAGCAATATTAGATGAAGTACTTATAACTTGGACAACCTCTTTAATGAGCTTAGTAGTGGACCTGTATGTCTTTGATGAACTTAGTAATCTTATTCAATATAGTACAGTCCAACAACAGAAATAAATCACAAACAGAGAGTTTCACCAGACAAACATCAAACAACACATATAGAATACCAACTTCCAACAGATATGAACCCCTCACAGAACCTCTTTTTTTAGATCAGACCCCACCCCATCACAGAATAAGGTCATATCAGAAATCCCCATCACCACAGAGACACAAACAATCACGATCCCCAGTCCACAATTACAATCTAAGACACCGATACAATCACCAAGACAAACCAGAACAAGAAGACACCAATGAGATACAGGAATCATTACAACCCCAGACATTTCCAGCCACAAGGACAGAGACACCAAGAGAGTTATCAGAGCACCTGGTCACAAACACGGGCACAACAGCAAGGAAAAAGATGAGGAGAGGACAGAGAAAGACAAAACAGAACGGAACATCACAGAGCACACTAACGAATAGCACTATTATCAACCTCAGTGATACACAACTGACAGATGCACAAATAAATTTACTAAATAACGGTTTGAAATTTGCCCCAACTAAGAAAATAGACAAATTCAAATACATACAGTGCCTTGCAAAAGTATTCGGGCCCCTGGAACTTTTCAACCTTTTGCCACATTTCAGGCTTCAAACAAAAAGATACAACATTTTAAATTTTTTGTGAAGAATCAACAAGTGGGTCACAATTGTGAAGTGGAACGAAATTTATTGGATGATTTAAACTTTTTTTGTAATAATAAAACTGAAAAGTGGGGCGTGCAAAATTATTCGGCCCCCTTGCATTAATACTTTGTTGCGCCACCTTTTGCTGCAATTACAGCTGCAAGTTGCTTGGGGTATGTCTCTATCAGTGTTTGTTAACAGCAGTTTTCAGCTCTTTTCACATATTCTCAATTGGATTCAGGTTTGGACTTTGTCTTGGCCATTCTAAGACCTGGATACGTTTATTTTTGAACCATTCCATTGTAGATTTTGCTTTATGTTTGGGATCATTGTTTTTTTAAAAGATAAATCTCCGTCCTAGTCTCAGGACTTTTGCAGACTCGAACAGGTTTACATCCAGAATGGTCCTGTATTTGGCTCCATCCATCTTCCCATCAATTTTAACCATTTTCCCTGTCCCCGCTGATGAAAACCAGGCCCAAACCATGATGCTGCCACCACCATGTTTGACAGTGGGGATGGTGTGTTCAGGGTGATGAGCTGTGTTGCATTTACGCCAAACATATCGTTTTGCATTGTTTCCAAAAAGTTCGATTTTGGTTTCATCTGACCAGAGCACCTTCTTCCACATGTTTGTTGTGTCTCCCAGGTGGCTTGTGGCAAACTGTAAACGAGACTTTTTATGGATATCTTTGAGAAATGGCTTTCTTCTTGCCACTCTTCCATAAAGGCCAGATTTGTGAAGTGTTCGACTGATTGTTGTCCTATGGACAGACTCTCCCACCTCAGCTGTAGATCTCTGCAGTTCATCCAGAGTGATCATGGGCCTCTTGGCTGCATCTCTGATCAGTCTTCTCCTTGTTTGAGATGAAAGTTTAGAGGGACAGCTGGGCCTTGGTAGATTTGCAGTGGTCTGATACTCCTTCCATTTCAATATGATCGCTTGCACAGTGCTCCTTGGGATGTTTAAAGCTTGGGAAATCTTTTGGTATCCAAATCTGGCTTTAAACTTCTCCACAACAGTATCACGGATCTGCCTGGTGTGTTCCTTGGTCTTCATGATGCTCTCTGTGCTTTAAACAGAACCCTGAGACTATCACAGAGCAGGTGCATTTATACGGAGACTTGATTACACACAGGTGGATTCTGTTTATCTTCATCAGTCATTTAGGACAACATTGGATCATTCAGAGATCTTCAATGTATTTCTGAAGTGAGTTTTCTGAACTGAAAGTAAATGGGCCAAATAATTTTGCACGCCCCACTTTTCAGTTTTATTATTACAAAAAAAGTTTAAATGATCCAATAAATTTCATTCCACTTCACAATTGTAACATAGTAACAGTTCGGTCTGTTTTCCTACAAGTTGATCCAGAGGAAGGCAAAAAAACCCTGTGAGGTAGAAGCCAATTTTCCCCACATTAGGGAAAAAAATTCCTTCCCGACTCCAATCAGGAAATCAGAATTACTCCCTGGATCAACGACCCATCTCTAGTAACTATAACCTGTAATATTATTACCCTCCAGAAATGCATCCAGGCCCCTCTTGAACTCTTTTAGTGAACTTACCATCACCACCTCCTCAGGCAGAGAGTTCCATAGTCTCACTGCTCTTACCGTAAAAAATCCTCTTCTATGTTTGTGTACAAACCTTCTTTCCTCCAGACGCAGAGGATGTCCCCTCGTCACAGTCACAGTCCTGGGGATAAATAGATCATGGGAGAGATCTCTGTACTGACCTCTGATATATTTATACATAGTTATTAGATCTCCCCTCAGTTGTCTTTTTTCTAAAGTGAATAAGCCTAATTTTGATAATCTTTCTGGGTACTGTAGTCCACCCATTCCAGTTATTACTTTAGTTGCCCTCCTCTGAACCCTCTCCAGCTCTGCTATGTCTGACTTATTCACAGGAGCCCAGAACTGTACACAGTACTCCATGTGTGGTCTGACTAGTGATTTGTAAAGTGGCAGGACTATGTTCTCATCACGGGCATCTATGCCTCTTTTGATGCAACCCATTATCTTATTGGCCTTGGCAGCAGCTGTCTGACACTGATTTCTACAGCTTAGTTTGCTTTCACTAAAATTCCTAGGTCCTTTTCCATGTCAGAGTTACCTAAAATTTTACCATTTAGTATGTACTGGTGACTTGCATTATTCCTCCCCATATGCATAACCTTACATTTGTCAGTGTTAAACCTCATCTGCCACTTCTCTGCCCAAGCCTCCAGTCTATCCAGATCCATCTGTAGCAGTGTACTGTCTGTGTTAATTACTTTACACAGTTTAGTGTCATCTACAAAAATTGATATTTTACTGTGCAAGCTTTCTACAAGATCATTAATAAATATATTGAAGATAATAGAGCCCAATACTGACCCCTGTGGTACCCCACTAGTGACAGTGACCCAATCTGAATATGTGCCATTAATAACCACCCTCTGTTTTCTATCACTGAGCCAGTTACTTACCCACATACAGACATTTTCTCCCAGGCCAAGCATTCTCATTTTATATACTAACCTTTTATGTGGTACCATGTCAAATGCTTTGGAGAAGTCCAGATATACGACATCCATTGATTCGCCGCGGTCCAGTCTAGAACTTACCTCCTCATAGAAACTGATTAAATTGGTTTGACATGACTGATCCCTCATGAAGCCATGCTGATATGGAGTTATTTGCTTATTTTTATTGAGGTACTCCAAGATAGCATCTCTTAGAAAACCCTCAAACAGTTTACCCACGACAGATGTTAAACTTACCGGCCTATAGTTCCCGGGCTCTGTTTTTGGACCCTTTTTGTATATTGGCACCACATTTGCTATGTGCCAATCCTGTGGAACACTCCCTGTCAGTATAGAGTCCTTAAATATCAGAAATAAGGGTCTGTCGATGACATTACTTAATTCTCTTAGGATACGGGGGTGTATGCCATCCGGTCCTGTCGATTTGTCTATTTTAATCTTTTTAAGACGCAACTCTACTTCTTCCTGGGTCAGACAGGGCATTTTTAATGGGGAATTTACTTTTATATTCTGCATTTCATCTGACAGTTTATTTTCCTCAGTGAATACAGTGGAGAAAAAGTTATTTAGTAGCTTTGCTTTCTCCTCATCGCTCTCTGCAACTCCCCCCTCATTACTCTGTAAGGGGCCGACACCTTCAGGTTTATACTTTTTACCATTTATATAATTAAAGAACATTTTAGGGTTAGTTTTACTCTCTTTGGCGATTAATCTCTCGGTCTCCAGTTTGGCTGTTTTTATTTGTCTTTAACATATTCTATTTTTTTCCTTATAGTTTTTCAGTGCTTCCTCGCTCCCCTCCTGTTTTAGTGATTTAAATGCTTTCTGTTTGTCATTTATTGCTTTCTTTACAGCTCTATTTATCCACATTGCTTTTTTCTTGTTCCTTAACCTTTTATTCCCATAAGGTATGTACCTCTCACAATTAGATATTAAGATGCTTTTAAAAATCTCCCATTTTGTGGCTGTATTTTTATTTTTGAGGACTTTGTCACAGTTAGTTAGGCCTATGGCCTCTCTAAGTTGACTAAATTTTGTTTTTTTGAAGTTTGGTATTTTTGTTCCTCCCTGAAGAAACGCTCTTTGGAATGACCCACTTGTTGATTCTTCACCAAAAATTAAAAATGTTATATCTTTTTGTTTGAAGCCAGAAATGTGGCAAAAGGTTGAAAAGTTCCAGGGGGCCGAATACTTTCGTAAGGCACTGTATATAGGGATTGAAAAATTTATTAGAAAACTGTGCCTAAAAAAGTATTATATCAAAAACCCAATTCTGAGAGAAATGGAGGTTAGTTCAACTTATGTACATATGGATCTAAAAGAGAAGTCTAAGAAGTACCCTAGGCAAGAGATTAGCCAAGAAATGGCGGCGTTTCTTAAAAATGTGGAAACAGACATTAGAAAAATAAAATTAGGAAAAACAAGAAATAATCTAAATAGGAAAGAAATACAAGCAATCAAGGAACTACAGACAAATGAAAACATTATCATCCACCCTGCAGACAAGGGGGGCGGAATAGTAATCCAAAACATAAAGGATTATGACAAAGAATGTATCGACAGTTGTCTGTTGAATCCACATATAGAAAAATAATGTCGGACCCTACAGAATCCTTCTAAAAAGATCTAATAAACTATTGTAATAAAGGACTAAAAGATGGTATCCTATTAGAAAAAGAGTTTAAATATATCACCTCCACTCAAGATAGACTTCCAGTTTTCTATTGCTTGCCAAAAGTACATAAAAGTTTAACTAACCCTCCAGGTAGACTGATAATTTTTGGCATTGGATCAATTACATCAAACCTCTCCCACTACATTGATAGATTATTACAACCACAGGTAAAAAATATTCCATCCTACATCAAAGACACAACTGATATCATTGATACATTGGAAAAATTACAGTTTCAGCCACATTGGTCCATAGGCACTATTGATGTAAATTCCCTTTACACCTCCATAGACCATAACAAAGGAATGTATGCAATAAAAAACCACTTAACCAACCATAGTACATTTCCTGAAGAACAAATTCAATTCATCACAGACGGCATCCAACATATATTAACTCACAACTACTTCTGGTACCATTCCAACTATTATGTACAGAAACAAGGAACCGCCATGGGCACCAGATTCGCCCCCAGTTTTGCAAACATCTTTATGGCAAATGGGAACTTGAAAATATTGGGCCACTACTGGGGGGGGGAGTCTGGTCCTATGGTCTGGTCATGGAGGCGAAGGGGTGGTTTTCTGGTGGGAGGCGCTCGTGCCGGGGTCCTGGACTGGGGGATGACTCGCAGAGGCAGCGATTGACACAGGGGAAGGAGCAGTGGTGGGACCCGCATGAGGGGAACGGACGGCCTTGGTTCCATAGTGTTTAGCACTCGTATACCTGCGCATGCTGGTGGTGGTTAGGCTGGTAGTGGTGGAACCCCCACTTAAAAATTTGGCATCAACTGGTACGGCTGTCAACATTGAGCTTGAACTAGTGGGGCATGTGTGGTATCGATTCTTCTCAGTTTAAAATCGTATACGTCCCCTATCTTGGGACCATATATTTCATGGATTTTTCGAACACGGAAAAGGAAAAAGAGCTTGCTCTGGCCAGAGTAGTGTCTTTTCTACTGCAGCTAAGGGGATGTGTCCATGCTCTGCCTATCACAGGTCAGGAGCCAATTAAAAGAAGAACCAAAAAAAATCTGTTCTTCTTATCAGTTCAAAATCTAATACGTCCCCTATCCGGGTAAATTTTTTGGAGAGAGGGCCTGTAGGTGGGGGGCAGGCTGGGGGGAAGGAGGTTGAGCTGGAAGAGGCAGAGGAGTGCCCCCTTGGCTAGCGTGTGTGGTGGTGACAACAGCCGGATGGAGTTCGAATGACGACGCAGGACCCCAACTTAAAAATTTTGCATCAACCAGTACGGTTGTCAACTATGAAATTGATCAAGTGGGGCATGTGTTGTATGTATTCTTCTCAGTTTAATACCGTATACGGCACCTATCCGGAAAAATAGTTTGGAGAGAGAGAAAGAGAGGAAAAAGATGTATTTTTAAAAGTGACGTTCAGTATAGATCAGTTAAAGAAAAAGAAAGGATTTTATGAAATGGATTTGTATCACTGAGAGCAAAAGAACGTATTTTTTTACGTGACATGCAGTATAGATCACTTGGAGATAAAAAGGGGAATGTGCAGACTTGGGCTGCTATAGTGCAAACCACTATGGTGGTGACAACAGATTGAGTGAGCAACACTGCGGTAGCAGGCGAACCACATAAACATTTTTTGTGGCCCTGTATGGCGGCGGTGACAACAGAGTGACTGAGTTAGTATGCGGTAGCTGGTGAAGCACCCAAAAATTCAGCCTGACACAGCATGGCGGTTACACCACCAATGACTTTGTCCGACTGAGAATGCAGTGAACTGGCTTTTGTTGAGCCTCCAAAAATTTTTTTCTTTTCGGAGTACATAAAGTCGACCCTCAGCAAAAAAATGGTTTTTTAAATGTCGGTACTTGCGCCTCCTGAAAAATTGTTTTGGACTGTCTGACGCTCCTGAAACATTGTTTTACAGTGTCTGTAGTTGACACTGCGGAAAAATTGTTTGGAGAGAGGGCCTGTAGGTGGCCCTCTGGAAAAATAGCTTGGAGAGAGGGCCTGTAGGGGGCCCTCCGGAAAAATTGTTTAGAGAGAGGGCCTGTAGGTGGCCCTCCGGAAAAATTGTTTGGAGAGAGGGCCTGTAGGGGGCCCTCCGGAAAAATTGTCGTAAAAGAGTGCCAGTTGGCCCTCTAAAAAATTGCGTTTTGGGTCAGCGTTAGGCAAAGACGACAAGGAGGAGGAGGAGTAGAGAAGAGGAATCGGATACATAAGTAATGTTAATCTTTAGGTGCTTTCCCCCGGAGGAGATTTGAATTCCGGTGAAATCCAGGCTTTGTTCATTTTAATAAGCGTCAGCCTGTCAGCGCTGTCATTTGACAGGCGTGTACGCTTATCGGTGATGATGCCACCAGCTGCACTGAATACCCGCTCTGACAACATGCTAGCGGCAGGGCAGGCCAGCACCTCCAAGGCGTACAGCGCCAGTTCAGGCCACTTGTCCAGCTTTGAAACCCAGTAGTTGTATGGAGCAGAGTGATCGGTCCGGACGTTGGTATGGTCAGCTAGGTACTCCCTCACCATGTTTCTGTAAAGCTCACCCCTACTCTGCCTAGACTGGGGACAGGTGACAGTGTCTTGCTGGGGTGACATAAAACTGGCAAAGGCCTTGGAGAGCGTTCCCCTGCCAGTGCTGGACAAGCTGCCTGCTCGCCTCCTCTCCCTCGCTACTTGGCCCACAGAACCACGCCCTCTGCCGCTAGCGGCATCAGATGGGAAGGATTGTTTCAGCTTGTGCACCAGGGCCTGTTGATATTGATTCACTCTCATACTCCTTTCCTCTACAGAGATGAGAGTGGAAAGGTTCTGCTTGTACCATGGGTCCAGGAGAGTGAACACCCAGTAATCGGTGTTTGAAAAAATTCTTCTAACGCGAGGGTCACGGGATAGGCAGCCTAACATGAAGTCTGCCATGTGTGCCAGAGTCCCAACACGCAAGAATTCCCTCTCCTCACTGGCCTGACTCTCCATTTCCTCCTCCTCCTCCTCCTCTTCAGCCCATACACGCTCAAGAGTTAAGAAGGACTGAGCATTGGTACCCTCTTCTGTCTCGCCGACCTTCTCCTCCTCTTCCTCATCATCCTCATCCCCCTCCTCCGATACGCGCTGAGAAACAGACCAGAGGGTGCTCTGGTTATCAAGCGACGTATCTTCCTCCACCGTCTCTTGTGACAAGCGCAAAGCTTCCGACTTCATGCTGAGCAGTGAGTTTTTCAACAGGCAAAGCAGCGGGATCGTGAGGCTGATAATGGCGGCATCGCCGCTGACCATCTGTGTTGACTCCTCAAAGTTGGTCAACACCTGGCAGATATCAGACATCCACGTCCACTCCTCATTGTAGACTTGAGGAATCTGACTGACCTGACTACCAGTTCTGGTGGAAGTTGACATCTGGCAGTCTATAATCGCTCTGCGCTGCTGGTAAACTGTGGATAACATGTTTAATGTCGAATTCCATCTTGTGGGCACGTCGCACAACAGTCGGTGAGCGGGTAGTTGTAGTCGGCGCTGCGCTGCCCTGAGAGTGGCAGCATCTGTGGTCGACTTGCGGAAATGCGCACAGATGCGGCGCAACTTGGTGAGCAAATCAGACAGATTGGGGTATGTCTTGAGGAACCGCCGAACTATTAGATTGAACACGTGGGCCAGGCATGGCACATGTGTCAGTCTGCCGAGTTGCAGAGCCGCCACCAGGTTACGCCCGTTGTCACACACAACCATGCCTGGCTTGAGGTTCAGCGGTGCCAGCCACAGATCGGTCTGCGCCGTGATGCCCTGTAATAGTTCTTGGGCGGTGTGCCTTTTGTCACCTAAGCTCAGCAGTTTGAGCACTGCCTGCTGGCGCTTAGCCACAGCACTGCTGCTGTGCCTAGAGCTACCGACTGAAGGCGCCGTGCCCACGGATGGTAATTCAGAGGAGGAGGAGGGGTCGGAGGAGGAGGCATAGTACGTCTGAGAGACCGTGAACGAGGTAGGCCCCGCAATCCTCGGTGTGGGTAGTACATGAGCGGCCCCAGGGTCAGACTCGGTCCCAGCCTCCACCAAGTTAACCCAATGTGTCATCAGTGATATATAGTGTCCCTGCCCGGCAGCACTTGTCCATGTGTCCGTGGTTAGGTGGACCTTCTCAGAAACAGCGTTGGTCAGGGCACGGATGATGTTCTGTGACACGTGCTGGTGTAGGGCTGGGGCGGCACATCAGGAAAAATAGTGGCAGCTGGGGACCTAATACCGAGGGGCAGCCACCGCCATGAGATTGCGAAAGGCCTCGGTCTCTACCAGCCTATAGGGCAGCATCTCCAGGCTCAGCAATTTGGAGATGTGGACGTTGAGGGCTTGGGCATGTGGGTGGGTGGAACTGTATTTCCTCTTGCGCTCCAGCGTCTGCTGTAAAGACAGCTGAACGCTGCGCAAGGACACATTGGTGGACGCTATGGAGGATCGTGGAGGCGAAGGTGTGGTTTTCCGGCGGGAGGCGTTCATGCCGGGGTCCTGGGCAGGGGGTTGACTAGCAGAGGCAGCGAGTGACACACGGGAAGGAGCAGTGGTGTGACCCGCAGGAGGTGAACGGCCTTGGTTCCATTGAGAGGGGTGTTTAGCACTCATATGCCTGCGCATGCTGGTGGTGGTTAGGCTAGTAGTGATGGCACCCCTGCTGATCCTGGTGTGGCACAGGTCGCACACCACAGTCCGTTGGTCATCCTCAATTTCTTTAAAGAACCTCCAGACTTGCGAACATCTAGGCCTCGCCACGGGAGCTTCACTACGTGAAACAGTTGCTGCTGATGCACCAGCTCTGGCCCTGCTTCTCCCTCTGGCCACACCACTGACTCTTCCAACCTGTTCTGGTGCAGCACTCGCCTCCGCCTCAGAAGCACTGTCTTCACTCGGCTTATCAACCCAGCTTGGGTCAGTCACCTCGTCATCCTCCGATTCCTCGGTCTGCTCCCCCTCGGACTTCCTGCCCTGACAACAACTTCACCACTGTCTGACAACCGTGTCTCCTCATCGTCCGACACCTCATAACACTTCTTCCACTAAGTCAACATTGTCATCATCATCATCACCCACAGACTGCGACAGTTGGAAAACTTGGGCATCGGGAACAAGGTCAGCAGCAACCTGAGAAGTGGTTTGTGACTCTGGGAAGGGTCCAGAAAACAGTTCCTCAGAGTATGCCGGATCGCATTCCAAATTTTCCTGGGAGGGGGCAGACTGGGGGGAAGGAGGTTGAGGTGGAGGAGCCAGAGGAGTGCTCCCTTGGGTAACGTGGGTGGACTGCATGGAAGACTGACTGGTGGACAAATTACTTGAAGCATTGTCCGCAATCCACGACATGACCTGTTTGCACTGTTGTGGTTTCAACAGTGCTCTACCATGTGTCCCTGTAAGTTGAGACATGAAGCTAGGGAGTGTAGCTCTGCGGTGTTCCCCTGCTCCCTCATCAGCAGGTACTGTCTCACCCTGCCCAGGACCACGGCCTCTGCCCCCTGCAGTAATTGAATGCCCACGCCCTCGTCCTCGACCCTTAGCCCTGGGGTTCAACATTTTCTGTATATAAGTGTATTATATATACCCAAAAAAAAAAAGGGCCTGCTGTACTGAAACCCACAAACTTGTTCAATCTGAACAAGTTAATATATAGGTGGATAAGTTAGAGCAAAATTACGTATTTTGTTACGTACCGTGCAGTATGGAGCAATTACACTGAAACTATTAGATTAGGCAAACTTGGTCTGCTTAAGTGCAACCCAGACAAATGTCGCACAGAGATTTTTCTAATGTAGCTGTATCAGTGAAGACCTTTTTTAATTACGTGACGTACAGTATGGGTCACCTGGACAGAAAATACGGATTGTGGTTTGTGGTGACTGGACAGCTGAACTGTGACACACAGAATGGTTCCACACAGCTGTATGAAATGGATTTGTATCACTGAGATAAAAAAAAATGTTTTTTTTTTTTAACGTGACGTGCAGAATATATCAGAGAGCAAACTCAGCCCTCGCTGACTGTGGCTATTTTCACTGCAACCCAGAAAAACGTTGCACTCAGATTTTTCTATATCACTGAGAGCAAAAAAAACCTATTTGCAGTCTCCCTGCAAACTCCTGCAAATATGGCGATAGCTGTTGGGTTCTTTTGAGATCACTCCTGCCTAACAGAGAACTAAATCCAGGCCCTAACACTCTCCCTGAAATGCAGCAGATCTGTCCCTAACGACATCCAGACAGCCTCTGAGCTGAGCACCGCCGGACGTCACTAGTATATTCCAGGGTCACCGGATCTGGCCAGCCAACCCCTGCTATTGATATGTAAGTCCCCACGTGATGCTGGGGGGCACCGCAGAGTCTCCTGGCTAGTGATTGGCTGAGTTATAGGCGCCAAAAATTCAAAATGCGGGAGATGCCATTTCCTCGAGCATGGCGAGATGCTCGTCCGAGCATCGAGCACTTACGAGTACCCTAATGCTCGCTCATCTCTACTTACGACAAAAGGTTTCCATAAATGTGGCCGATGCTCCAATTGCCAGATTACTAAGTTTCCCAAGAAAACCATTGAAGTAAAATCAACTACCAATCAATATCTACACATGATTGAGGACTGCCTCACATGTAATTCCACCGACACAATATACTTATTACAATGTCAGTGTAACAAACAATACATTGGTAAAACAAAGCGCCCACTCAAAAAACGGATCTCAGAACTTATCAACAACATTCAGAAAGGCTATGATTTACACACTGTATCCAAACATAACAAAGACAAACATATTTAAGACCCCACATCACTTAAAGCCTTTGTTGCATTAGAAAAGGTTCCGAGACATTGGAGAGGAGGCCACCATATAAAAAATATGTTGAGATTGGAGTCAAGGAGGATCTTCGAGTTTGACACTATGATCCCTAGAGGCATGAATGCCGAAATGGAAATTTTCGGATTCCTGTGAACCCTATCGTAGACACGGGGCGGGTGCCCTTCGAGGACGGGGTATCGAGGTCAGGCTGTTTTTACCAGCACCTCGATCCCCCCTCCTTGGGAGACCCCCTTCCCTACACCTCCTGAAAAAGACATCCTGAAAAAGACAATCAAACACATTAAATAATAATGAAGAATAAGGACAATAGGAACAATAACAAATAAAAGTGACCAGACACACAATGACAAAGAACAATGATAACATAAGGAAACAAAAGAAAATGAGAAATTATCACCTCCTTCTGTTATACACTATACAAATATTAATAAGCAACATCCATTTGACCTTTTAATATATTTCTAATACATTTTTTATATTTTTAACATTTGTTAAATATTTACTGTAATTTTATATTTCTTTATATCTCTATATTTTAATATATTATTAGAGACAACATTATTACATTTATTTTAAGGACTTTATAATATATAATATATCTAAGTTATTCATATGTCCATTATTTGTTTATTGTTTACAATTTGATTATCAATATTTGAACAATGACAACCGTGATGTATACAATTAAGGCTGGTCATCCATAGAGATATATTGCAGTGATTACGGACATACATATATATGGACATACTCCATACCATATTTTATTTACAGCCGGATTAATTAAGAAAGACCAACACCCCCCTAATTAAAGGAAAAATGATCTAAAACACCTAAATTGAGAAAGGGTCCATAAGCCACTGAGGAAGGGGCAGCCAGTGAGTCCTCGAAACGCATTTATCTGGAGACCCTATGTACCCTTGGAAAAATCCCCACTTTTTACAAAGAATTGGGGGAAAATCTGCTGTTATAAAAGAGCCCCAGTATAAACATTACAGTGGACAAAGAGCGTACTTCTATCACCTTGCATCCGCAGCACATATCGCTACCAGAGCGGGTACCCACGTGGGCCGCCTTACACAAACACTGAAAAGCGCGCACGATCCAGTGCCTCACGCTACCGGAGCAAAGCTGACACGCTGATCTTCAGAGAGATGGAGTTCTCTTCACTCCTCAGCGCTCCAGGATGGGGTAACGTAGCATACAGCACCATTTAAATGTGTATATCATTAAAAATGATTTTAGGGATTTAGGGCAAGGACCTCAAAGGTAGTGTTTTCCGAAATACTGCCTGTACCAGGAGCCACACAAGAAAGGCAGTGGGAGATTAGGAAGGTAAACAAGTGGCTCAAGAAGGAAGGAGGGATTTGGGTTCCTGGAGAACTGGGCTGCCTTCTCTGTCGGCTACAGGCTATATCATAGGGATGGGCTGCACCTCAATGGGGAAGGGGCCGCTGTTTTGGGGGAGAAGATGGCTAGAGGAGTGTTTAAACTAGGGACTGGGGGGGAGGGTAACTACATTATAGGAGTGGAAGATAGTGCAGATAGAGACCTGGGGCAAGGTAATGGAACTGGGGGAGGAATGGAAGGAGGGACTATAACAGTTCTGAAGGAAAGGTGTAGGATAAAAAAAATACATAAACCTCTTAACTGTATGTACACTAATGCCAGAAGCCTAACTAATAAAACTGGTGAACTGGAATTAGTCATGTGTGAGGAGGACTATGACATAGTGGGAGTAACTGAGACATGGTTGGATGATAGCTATGACTGGGCAGTTAACGTACAGGGTTGCAGTCTGTTTAGAAAGGATCGTCAAAACCGTAGAGGGGGAGGGGTCTGCCTTTATTTAAAGTCCTGTCTAAAGCCAACACTCCGGGAAGATATAAGTGAGGGACATGAAGATGTGGAGTCACTGTGGGTAGAAATAAATGGAGCCAAAAACAATAATAAAATACTTATAGGAGTTTATTATAAACCACCCAATATACCAGAGTCCACAGAAAATCTACTTCTAAATGAAATTGACGAGGTGGCAAATCATCAACTACCCAGATATAGACTGGGAAACTGAAACCTGTATATCTCATAAAGGAAACAGGTTCTTGGCAATAACCAAAGACAATTACCTTTCCCAACTGGTTCATGACCCGACTAGAGGGACAGCCATACTGGACTTAGTATTAATCAATAGACCTGACAGAACAACAGATGTGTAGGTTGAGGGATAGTGACCATAAAATAATAACCTTCCAATTGTCAATCAAAAGAGCGTTTCTTCAGGGAGGAACAAAAATACTGAACTTCAAAAAAGCAAAATTTAGCCAACTAAGAGAGGCCATAGGCCTAACTAACTGGGACAAAGTCCTCAAAAATAAAAATACATCCACAAAATGGGATATTTTTAAAAGCATCCTAATATCCAATTGTGAGAGGTACATACCTTATGGGAATAAAAGGTTAAGGAACAAGAAAAAAACCAATGTGGATAAATAGAACTGTAAAGAAAGCAATAAATGACAAAAAGAAAGCATTTAAATCACTGAAACAGGAGAGTGGATTGAAAAACTATGAGGAAAAAAATAGAATATGCAAAAGACAAATAATAGCAGCCAAACTAGAGACAGAGAGATTATTTGCCAAAGAGAGTAAAACTAACCCTAAAATGTTCTTTAATTTTATAAATGGTAAAAAGTATAGGGGTAATGAGGGGGGAGTTGCAGAGAGCGATGAGGAGAAAGCAAAGCTACTAAATATCTTTTTCTCCACTGTATTCACTGAGGAAAATAAACAGAAAAGCCTCTTTCACACGGGCGTCACGGATTCAGTCCAGATGCGTTCCGGAAAATCTGCACCAATCCGCACCCAATCGCAGTCAGTTTTGACTGCGATTGCGTACACTCGTTCAGTTTTTTCCGCGCGGGTGCGAAGCGTTTTGATGCGTTTTTCACGCGCGTGATAAAAAACTGAATGTTTACAAACAACATCTCTTAGCAACCATCAGTGAATCACGCATTGCATCCGCATTTGCGTGCGGATGCAATGCGTTATTCACGCAGCCCCATTCACTTCAATGGGGCCAGGGCTGAGTGAAAAACACAGAATATAGAACATGCTGCGATTTTCACGCAACGGCGAACTGATGCGTGAAAAACATTGCTCATGTGAAAAGCCCCATTGAAATTAATGGGTCAGGATTCAGTGCGGGTGCAATGCGTTCGCATCACGCATTGCACCCACGCGGAAATCTGACCCGTGTGAAAGGGGCCAAACAGTCAGATGAAATGCAGAATATAAAAGTAAATTCCCCTTTAAAAGTGCCCTGTCTGACCCAGGAAGAAGTACAGCGATGTCTTAAAAAGATTAAAATAGACAAATCGCCAGGACCGGATGGCATACACCCCCATATCCTAAGAGAATTAAGTAATGTCATCTCCAGACCCTTATTTCTGATATTTAAGGACTCTATACTGACAGGGAGTGTTCCACAGGATTGGCGCATAGCAAATGTGGTGCCAATATTCAAAAAGGGTCCAAAAACAGAGCCCGGGAGGTTTAACATCTGTTGTGGGTAAACCGTTTGAGGGTTTTCTAAGAGATGTTATCTTGGAGTACCTCAATGAAAATAAGCAAATAACTCCATATCAGCATGGCTTCATGAGGGATCAGTCATGTCAAACCAATTTAATCAGTTTCTATGAGGAGGTAAGTTCTAGACTTGACCGTGGCGAATCAATGGATGTCATATATCTGGACTTCTCCAAAGCATTTGGCACTGTACCACATAAAAGGTTAGTATATAAAATGAGAATGCTTGGCCTGGGAGAAAATGTCTGTATGTGGGTAAGTAACTGGCTCAGTGATAGAAAACAGAGGGTGGTTATTAACGGCACATACTCAGATTGGGTCACTGTCACTAGTGGGGTACCACAGGGGTCAGTATTGGGCCCTATTCTCTTCAATATATTTATTAATGATCTTGTAGAAGGCCTGCACAGTAAAATATCAATTTTTGCAGATGACACTAAACTGTGTAAAGTAATTAACACAGAAGAGGACAGTACACTGCTACAGATGGATCTGGATAGACTGGAGACTTGGGCAGAGAAGTGGCAGAGGAGGGCAACTGAAGTAATAACTGGAATGGGTGGACTACAGTACCCACAAAGATTATCAAAATTAGGATTATTCACTTTAGAAAAAAGATGACTGAGGGGAGATCTAATAACTATGTATAAATATATCAGGGGTCAGTACAGAGATCTCTCCGATGATCTATTTATCCCCAGGACTGTTACTGTGACGAGGGGACATCCTCTGCGCCTGGAGGAAAGAAGGTTTGTACACAAACATAGAAGAGGATTCTTTACGGTAAGAGCAGTGAGACTATGGAACTCTCTGCCTGAGGAGGTGGTAATGGTGAGTTCACTATAAGAGTTCAAGAGGGGCCTGGATGTATTTCTGGAGGGTAATAATATTACAGGTTATAGTTACTAGAGATGGGTCGTTGATCCAGGGAGTTATTCTGATTGCCTGATTGGAGTCGGGAAGGAATCTTTTCCCCTAAAGTGGGGAAAATTGGCTTCTACCTCACAGGGGTTTTATGCCTTCCTCTGGATCAATTTGTAGGAAAACAGGCCAAACTGGATGGACAGATGTCTTTTTTCGGCCTTATAAACTCTGTTACTATGTTACCCACGAACCACCAATTTTTATGTATGCAATAACTATCTGGAACACTACATATATTGAATCAAAGAACCATTTTAATCGGGGACATTGTATTAATTATACCACACTCAATCAAGCAGAATTATTGAACTTTATTGGAAGACCTTATATGCACTGTACTATATTGAATAAGATTACTAAGTTCATCAAAGACATACAGGTCCACTACTAAGCTCATTAAGGACATATAGCGCTGGATTCTCTTTTTATCAAATTGATTTTATTTTTATGCATATAACCTGGTTTTATTTTCATTATTTATTAATGTTATATTTTCTTATATTGTGTGCACAATTGAATTTTTTGTCTTGTATTATATTTTTTGTCCTATACTATATTTTAATTATTTATAACGATTATAATAAATATTGTAATATTCCCAAAATAGAGTGTGCCCACCAACTTTTATATATTCAGAGTATACTTGTGGTTCAAATCCTGTTCCCATTTCCTCATTTATAGAAGTTTTTCATTAGCCATGTTGGACATCAACTTACCAAAAATAGTAGAAAGAACCTTTTTACTAACTTGTATTAGTAATTCTTAATATTTTATCACAGATGTTGAACCTACAGTAGAGTACAGAAAATTGGAACATTTTTAGATGAAACTTAGACTTTAACTCCCCATAGGAGTATAAACATTAGTGAACACATCGCTAGTGATTTAATGCCTTGGTTTAATCATCCCTGAAAAGGATAATCTGGAAAAATATCATCTTTACAACTGATAATTCCAATTTGGCCCATTTTTTCACTTATTGAGTCTGCCTCCACACTTTAAATATTTCTAGAATCATTCAGTAACTTCATGCAGGTATTGGAAGAAAAGTTGACAAAATATTAGTGTTTCCTTTAGAGAGCAACCATCCCCCAACATTCATTCATCCAACAGTACCCAAAAAAAAGTCATCCCCCATTCATTATATTGTTCTTTCTAAAGTTAAAGCATAGTAACAAGCAAAAAGGTTTGGAAATCCAACTCCCCCTTGTTTAGCAGTAAGTACAGAATATTGCTCAAAGTTCTGGGACAGAAATAAATCTGGGATTTACAGGAGCATGAGAAATTTATACATGGTTCTGTCACGGTTCAGTTTTTTTGGACGAAAACAAAAGTCCTGCATACAGTACTTTTGTTTCTGTCCAAAATAAAGGAACCGTTATGGAATGCTGGTTTCTGTTTTCTTTGTCTTTTCAACTCTATCAGGACAGATTAAAACGTAATGCCTTTTAAAGTGTTTCATTTGACTTTCCGTTATATCAATTCTGTTATTTTCCATTTTAATCTCATTTGAGCGGAATGCTATAACAGAAAGGGAAGTGCTGTTGTGAACTTCCCCATAGGCTATTAGCAGTAAAAAAACTTTATTAAAAGTCAAACCTATGCACAGAGCACAGAGTGTCTTATTTATACACATGATACAGGAAGTGAAATAACTCTACTCACAGCCAATTCTACAGCTGTATCAAATTCCTCCACCTATATATACATCAAAAGACATGAGGAAGTAGGCCAATTTAAAACATAACTTTTGCTAGTTTCTACTAAAAATTGTCAGCCCATAGATAATTCAAGTTATAAACACATGGTGAAAAAACTCAATATATAAGTGTGATAAATTAAATCTTAACATCTCGTTGTAGTACCGATATACTTGTCAAATCATGAGGTAAGTAATATCCTTCTGTTTCACGAAGAGAATGGGGCGGTATGTGCAAGGATCCAGGCAGGAATTTGTGGGGACCAGAACTGTCTGTCCCTGACACTACTTGCCCTAGAAAATGGAAGGGAAAGGAGACTGTTATTCCCTGCCTGACAAAATCGTAGCACCCACCTCGATAGGGGCAACCCCGTCTGGAACCTGTCCCTGACGCGGCCTTATCCCTATTCAGAAGCCCTCACTCTTGTCCTGACATGACATGTTTCATC
This sequence comes from Rhinella marina, assembly GCA_900303285.1. NCBI lineage: Eukaryota > Metazoa > Chordata > Amphibia > Anura > Bufonidae > Rhinella > Rhinella marina. Next base: position 30,000 of record ONZH01018927.1, on the reverse strand, counting down.
TCTTTATAGAGGCTCATCAGGGGATATTTGAGTGAAAAATCATAAACTTTAAAAATGAGGACAGAAAGTATAGATGTAGATATAAAGAAGGCCCTAAAAAAGTTGTAATCCTTACAATGGTACCAAGGAAACAATTTAGTGGATAATAACAACTCAAAATAAAGGGCAGTACCCCCCACTGTAAAGGAGAAGTTTACACCAATTGCCCACCAAAATAATTTCTCAATGTGCAGGGCAACCCCTCACTATCGCGAATTTCCTGAAGACCAGTTGCTGCAGGAAGACGCTTCCTACCTAGTTGAATGGTGAGGCCTATAAAGTAGAGGAGGGGGAGAAGGAGGGGGGTTTAGAATAAAGTAAAAAGGGGAAAAAAGTAAAAAGCCTCCCACTACATTGTGTGCAATATAAAATAGTGCCATTAGAAAGTACAACTTGTCTCACAAAAATTAAGCCCTCATACAGCAATGTGCATGGAAAAATAGAAAAGATTTGGGCTCCTGGGAGGCAGGGAGTAAAATAAATGTGAGGAGTATAAGGAGCTGTAAAAGCTGCCAAGTTTTTGGCTTTTAAACTTTAGATAAGTGGTCAATACTAATATGGTTATCTAAAGAAGCATATGTTCCTTTGTTTTTATCACTAAGTGGTTTATGGTTTGATCCTCCATATGTTTTATTATTGGTTTATTATATATTATTCAAAATAAAGAATTATGTTTAGGATTTTAAGTGTGAATCCTTTGTTAGTACTTTAAATAAACTGCTATCCTTTTATGTCTATATAGGATTTTCTTTTTTTTGTCTGCCTTTTTTTTTAACTTGTATAGTTAAACTTAGACACTCGTGGCATATCTGGAGGTTATGCCACCAATGTCAGATAGGTGCAGGCTCCACCTCTGGGACACGCACCTATCTACAGAACGGGACCCTGAAAGTGAGGGGAGAGGAGCCGCTTATTTGTGACTGCCCTCTATTCATTGTTATGGTACTGGCTCGGCTATCTCCAGCAGTCCTATAGAAGTGAATTGAGCGATGGGCGCGCATGCACAGGGCCCTCTCCTTTAATTTCTATGGGACTTCTGAAAATAGCCAAGTTCTCTTACTCAACTATTTTCCAAACTCCTGTAGAAATTAATGGAGAGCACGCTATGCATGCACAATGCACTCTCCTTCACTTTCGGGGGCCAGTTCTGGAGGTAGGTGCAGGTCTCAGAGGTGGGACCCAAACCTATCTGACTGTGATGTGATATCCGTTTAATAAAAATATCAGATTTTTTAAAAGATTTATAAAAAAGATAAAAAACATACATAAAGAAAAATAACCTACAGTTATAAATCCCAATCACATAAGAACAACTCCCCCACCGTGGTAAGAAAAGAATAGGTAAATCATTACATTGATTTTGATTCAGTGTAGAAGACCATGAGATGCATCTGTTGACAAACCAGTAAGCACTTCGGGGGGGGGGGGGGGGTTGTATTTATCAAGACAGACACTTTCAGAGCTAGTCTTGATATCTCCTGCACTGTTGGAGGATGCACCAAATTTATGACAAGGCCTCATCATAAATTAGGCGCATCCTCCAGCAATCCATGTGCCTAAAGAGGAGTCTACAACAGCTGAGAGCTGGTTTCATTTGCACCAGAAAACTGGCATAAGTGAAGATAAACTTGCCTCTTCTGTTGATCATGACCCTTGCCGCGCCCCCTATTGGAAAAGTGGCGAGGATGGCAGAAAAAGTGACACTCATGACTTTCTTTAAAAAGTTGCATTTAAAAAGTCACAAACACACACATTGCAACTTTTAAAGTAACTGAGTGGCATACTAGACATTTCCAAATTCCGTAATATGCCAATACCCTTATGTGAGACAGGTTTATTCAGCGCCTATGCTGTAATCAACCACCCTTTTCCTTCTTGTTTTAGTTAGAGACCAATAGCACCCCATCCATGTCTACACTCTTCATAGAGCAGCCTACCTGATATTAAGATTGTAAGCAAGTATTAAGCAGCTGTTGAGAAGGAAGTGCTGCTGCCCTCAACCACCCACTACATAAGACCTCAAATTTGGAAGGACATCCTCACTTAACATAAATTCCCCTCTCAAATCTGAGTTTGAAATTCATTTTATTAATAAGCTACTGTATAGCGGGAGGATTGGGTTGGATCCACTAGCTAGTAATTGGTTTACAAGCCTGGAACAGTTTTCTTTGTATATTTAGATTGGTCACACACTACTTATGCTGAGTATCCAAAATCCTCAGAATGCACACTCTTGAGTCTAAAGCAGGGGTGTGGAACCTCCGGCTCACATGCAGTATGTAGGGAGCATCTCATGTGGCTCCCGGCCCTTCCAGAACATAATGAAAATACTAATGACCGCTTCCATTATGGAAGAGGTCATTAGCATGTGGGAGGCACAGGAAGATAAGAACAGCACTGCACTGGCTGTCCTCACCTCCCCTGATCTTTTTCCGGCCCAGCTCTATGTCCTGATACGTAAAGTGTCAGGACGTAGTGTACGTAGATGCACACTATGACCGAGTGACAGCACCATCTGGATCTGTAGAGGTAAGTTTATTTATTTTTTAAACATCTGATCTGAGGTCTGATTGGATGTTGGGGGTCTGATAGGGGCTAATCTTAGGCTAATGGAGGGTGGGAAGGGTCTGATAGGGGCCTGATCTGAGGCTGGGGTATGTCTGATGGGGGTCTGATCTAAGGCTGGGGAGGGTCTGATCTGAGGCTGGGGGTCTGATTTGAGGCTAGGGACGTCTGATGAAGGTCTGATCTGAGGCTGGGAGGATCTAATGGCGATCTGATCTGAGGCTGGGGGGTCTGATCTAACGCTTAGGCAGTGCTCCAGACTAAAAAAAATACCTAGGAGCCATTGGCTCCTGAACTGAAAAATTTAGGAGCCAAATAAAATTTTTAGGCGCCAAATTTAAATACATATAATTATAATTGGTCCGGCCATTAATAGAATTGTCCTATCCTATTTTTTTGGCGGGACAAGGTGACTAAAAAATGGCGAATTGTGAGGTTTTCTTTTTTTTTCTTTTACGTGTTCACCGTATAGGAGATTTTTTTTATATTTTGACTGATATTTATTAACCAATTCCAGTCTGCCCATTGACTATAAACGTCCTGGTAGTGGATCTCTATCTCTGAATGGACGTTTTAAAACGTCCTTGAGCTTTGCCCCCTGTGTGCAGCACCTGTACATACTGTAGAAGCTCCATGACTCAGCTGCCTCCTGACAGCCAAGAACATGGAGCTTTAACCTGAGACCTTTTTTCCTGGCCTCCAGGCTTTTGATCACTCTGATAAGCTGTCAAAGCCATCACAAATGCTTGTACTATCTCCCTCTCATTACTGCCAGTCACAGAGCAGATTGCAACCACATATGGGATGTTTCTGCAAACTTCAGAATCAGGAAAATAAATACTCAGGTTTGATTTGCGGTTTACCCTTGCTATCTTATAGGAAAAATGAATTAAAAATTGAAAATCTGCAAAAAAAATATATTTATTTTTAAATTTCACCTTCCTTCTGTTTTAATTCTTGTGGGAAATCTACAGGGTTAACAAACTTTGTAAAAATCAGATTGGATTACATTGGGGGCTGTAGTTTCTAAAATATGTTCATTTATGGGAGGTTTCTATTATTTAAGCCCCTCAAAGTCACTTTAGAACTGCAAAGGTCCTTTAAAATTAACTATTGGAAATTTTCATGAAAATCTTAAAAATTACATCTAAAATTCGAAGCCTTCTAACGTCCTCAAAAAATAAAATTACATTTCCAAAATTATGCCAACATAAAGTGGACATATGGTGAATGTTCATTAATAACAATTTTATTAGATATCCCTATGCAACTTAAAAGCAGAGAAATTAATATTTAAAAAATTGTGATTTTTTTTTCAAAATTTTCAGTAAATTTTGGATTTTTTATAAATAAAGGTAAAATATATTGACTCAAATTTACCATTAACACAAAGTACAATGTGTCACAAGAAAACAATCTATGAATGGCTTGGATAAGTAAAAGCGTTCCAAAGATATTTCCACATGAAGTGACACATGTCAGATTTGCAAAATTAGGCCTGGTCAGAAGGGGGTAAATGGCCTGGATGGGAAGTGGTTAATATATTTTATGTAAAATTGGGAAAGAGGGTGATTAAGGGGGTGTTGCGGACAAGAATAGGACATGTTCTGTAATTTCTTGCAGAGCCGCGGCTAGGAAAGATCGCATGCCGCCCATTGAAATGAATTCAGCTGTATCTATTCTGCAAAACTGCGGAATAGATGCGGGCACATTCACACGGTCGTATATATATTAATATATTGATGGGTTTTTTTTGTTTTTTTTTTACTTTTTATTTACTAATTATTGGCCTCCTTAGGGGCTAGAACTCTTGTCCTATTCACCCTAATAGATCTCTATCAGGATGAATAGGACTTTACACTCTTTGTGCACAGAGCAGCAGGGAGCTTACCATGGCAGCCAGGACTTCAATAGCGTCCTGGTTGCCATGGTAACCAATCGGAGCTCCGTGATTACATTGCTGGGCTCCGATTGGAACTGCCACTAAACCACCAATGAAGACGGTGAGCGGGGGAGGGGACCCTGTGGCCACTGCCACCAATGATTATTAAAGTTGAGGCGTGGGGGGGGGATTGGGCACTGCGCCACCAATGAATACCGTAATACTGGGGAGGGGGGGTGCACTGAGCCACTAATGATTATTATACTGGTTGGGTTTTTTATTACTGGCGAGGGCACACTGCGCCACCAATGATGATAACTACGTTTAATACAACTACAGGAGGCGGGTGCCGGCGCAGGATCACATAGCCGGCACCTGACCTGTATTTGTCAAGATCAGTGGATGTGGATCCACTGTGTCACGAGAATGTCTTCCCCTAAGGGCGTTGTCTAAGTGTACCTCCCGTTCTTCACAGTACCCCTGATGGTGGGGATAGGCTTTCCCGAGGAGGTACACCAGGTCGCTACCTCTTGGGGTGAGACAATACTCGTGACAGCTGGCCAGACGGACAGAGTACTAAGGTGCAAAACACCAGAGAGACAGATACGCAGGACAGACACGCACCAAGGGAGGAGATGTGGAAGGATGACTGGAGTCAGCAATGCACTGGAAGCAGACCGGAGAGGATCAGCCAGGGGCGGGAATCAGGAACAGGAACCACGAACAGGAGCCAGGAACGGAAGCCAGGTACTGGATAGTAGTGTTCAAACAACAGCAGGACTAGAGCGGTGTTCACACTTCAGCAGGCCAAGACAGTGTTCACTCTATAGCAGGACTAGAGCGGTGTTCACACTACAGCAGGACTAAGGCAATACGGGAACCTTCGCAAGTCAGGATGACTTATAACGCTCAGGCAAGGAGTAAGTGTCCAAGGAGGACTTATATAGTTACAGACAGGAGGAAAGGGGAGGAACCAATTAAGGAGCTGACCTAATAAAATGCAGCACCTGGAGCCCAGGGCAAGAGAACAAGACTTCACACTGACCAAGCAACAAACATCACGGCAGCAAAGAGCGAGAACGCCGGCCGCAGCGGTAAGTACGCGTGCGCCGCCTGGGACCCCCGGGAGGCGTTACAGTACCTCCCCCTCTACTCCCCCTCCTCCTGAGGCCGGCAAGAAACTTTTTGAGTAGAGTAGGGGCATTGATGTTGTCCTCAGGTTCCCAGGACCTCTCTTCAGGACCAAAGCCTTTCCAATCCACAAGATAGTATGTCTTCCTCCCACGCCTCTTCATGTCCAAAATGTCCCTCACCTCATATTCCGGCTCAGGATCTACAGTGACAGGATCTGGGGTAGAAACACTGCGGGAATAGCGGTTCAGGACCAAAGGCTTGAGCAGGGACACATGGAAAGAATTGGATACACGCAGACTAGGAGGCAGGCGGAGTTTATAGGTGACATCATTGATCCTTTTCAGCACCTCGAATGGTCCCAGGAACCGAGGTGCCAACTTGTAGCTTGGAACCCTTAACCGGATATTTTTTGAAGATAACCAGACCTTTTCACCTATGGAAAATTGTGGAGGCTTCTTGCGCCTCCGATCCGCATATTTCTTCATACGAGTCACCGCCTTGGAGATGCAGTCCTTGGCTTGGCGCCATATTTTTAAAAAGTCCCTGAAAGAGGAATCTGCAGCTGGTACCCCAGAAGGAGCGGTAACAGGAAGAGGAATTCGTGGATGGCACCCATAGACAATGAAGAATGGTGAAGAGCCTGAGGATTCACTGGTGTGGTTATTGTAAGAAAACTCTGCCCAAGGTAGCAGCTGGGCCCAATTGTCTTGTCGGGCAGAGACAAAATGACAAAGGTAGTTCTCCAGTATCTGGTTAACTCGTTCCACTTGTCCATTTGTCTGGGGATGGTATCTGGACGAGAAATCCAACTCCACTTCTAGAAGATGGCAGAGAGCTCTCCAGAACCTGGAAGTGAACTGAACTCCACGGTCGGAGACAATGTGTAAAGGTAGGCCATGTAGGCGGAAGATGTGCTCCACGAAGAGACTGGCAAGTTTGGTGGCAGAGGGCAGTCCAGACAGAGGAATGAAATGGGCCATCTTAGAAAAGCGATCCACAACTACCCAAATGACGGTGCAACCAGAAGACAGTGGTAAATCGGTAACAAAGTCCATACCAATGTGTTGCCAAGGGGCATCTGGAATGGAAAGGGGTAACAGCAGACCAGATGGTTTGGACCTGGGGGATTTGTTTTGAGCACAGATGGTACAGGCGGAGACGTATTCCTCCACCTCTTGAGAGAGGTTAGGCCACCAGTAATGCCGTGAGAGAAGCTGGATGGTTTTACGAACCCCTGGGCGACCAGCAAGTTGGGAGTCATGACCCCAAGCTAAAATACGCCTCCTTTTGGAGACTGGTACAAATATCTTCCCAGGAGGAATGTCTTTAATCTGGACGGGAGCCACGGAAATCAGACGAGCAGGATCAATAATATACTGGGGTTCCTCTTGCTGATCAGAAAAATCAAATGACCGGGAAAGAGCATCTGCTTTGGTATTCTTCTAAGCAGGGCGAAAGTGTAGCTCAAAGTTGAAACGAGAAAAGAACAGTGCCCATCTAGCTTGACGAGGATTTAGGCATTGTGCAGTTTGGAGGTAGACCAGGTTCTTGTGGTCCATGTAAATCACCACAGGATGTTGTGTACCTTCCAGCAAATGTCGCCATTCTTCCAAGGCCAACTTAATGGCCAAGAGTTCCCTATCCACGATAGAATAGTTCCTCTCAGCAGAAGAAAAGAGTTTAGAGAAGAAACCGCAGGTAATCATCTTGCCTCTGGAGTTCTTCTGCAATAGGACTGCTCCAGCTCCAATGGAAGAGGCATCCACCTCTAGGAAAAATTGCTTGGCGACATCCGGATGATGAAGAACAGGAGCAGAGGTAAAAGCCTGTTTTAACTCGGTGAAAGCCGCCTCTGCCTCCGGGGTCCATACTTTTGCGTTCACTCCCTTTTTGGTCAGGGCAGAGATCGGGGCGGTGAGAGAAGAGAAACTATGAATGAACTGACGGTAGAAGTTGGCGAATCCCAAGAATCTCTGAATTGCTCGGAGACCCTGGGGGCGTGGCCAGTTCAACACTGCTTTAAGTTTGTCTGGATCCATTTTCAGACCGGTATCAGAGACAACGAATCCAAGGAACGGCAGAGAGTTTTTCTCAAAAATGCACTTCTCCAGTTTCGCATATAGCCGGTTCTCTCTGAGCCGTCGCAGGACGAGACGGACATGTTTCCGATGTGCGGTCAGATCAGGAGAAAAGATGAGAATATCGTCCAAGTAGACCACAACACAGACATTAAGCAGGTCCCGGAAAACATCATTGACAAACTCCTGAAAGACCGCTGGGGCATTACATAGTCCAAAAGGCATGACGAGATATTCGTAATGACCGTCCCGTGTGTTAAAAGCGGTCTTCCATTCGTCTCCTTTTCGGATGCGGACAAGATTATATGCCCCTCGCAGGTCTAGTTTGGAGAAGATCTTCGCTCCACGAATTCTGTCAAAGAGTTCCGGGATCAATGGCAATGGATACTTATTCTTGACGGTGATCTGATTAAGGCCCCGATAGTCTATGCAAGGTCTTAAAGATCCATCCTTCTTCTGGACGAAGAAGAATCCTGCACCAGCTGGCGAAGTGGACTTGCGGATAAATCCCCTCTCAAGATTCTCCTTGATGTAGACTGACATCGCCTGGGTCTCAGGAAGCGAGAGTGGATAAACTCGACCGCGAGGGGGAGTAGTTCCTGGTAGAAGGTCAATTGGACAATCATAGGATCGGTGGGATGGCAGTGTTTCAGCCTCCTTTTTACTAAATACATCAGCAAAACTGGCATACTGTGATGGCAGTCCTGATAGATCCCCCGTCGGTGGAGGCGGAGGAGTGGGCCGGACTTCAGACAGGCAGGTGGAGAGGCAAGAGGGTCCCCACCGGAGGATTTCACCAGAGTGCCAGTCCAGGGTTGGAGAATGCTGGCGAAGCCAGGGAAGACCCAGAATGACTGGATTCACGGAAGCTGGCAGGACGTAGAAGACGATCTCCTCAGAGTGCAAAACCCCAACTTGCAGTCTAAGGGGCATCGTAACAAACTGCACTGGCTCAGGTAGTGGCATTCCGTTTACCGACGCAACAGATAGAGGTCTCGACAGCCGGGAGGTTGGAAGCCGGTACTGACTGACAAGATCTTGCAGGATAAAGTTACCAGCGGAGCCCGAATCCAGGAAGGCAGACACAGTGACGCTGGTTCTCTCATGAGAGAGGATCACAGGAATTGAAAGCTTAGGAGAGGACTTCTCCGCGTCTAGAACCACCTCTCCAACATGTCCTAGACTTTGGAGTTTCCCGGTTTCAGCGGACAATTCCGGGCAAAATGGGCCTTGCCAGCACAATAGAGGCACAAGTTCTCAGCTCTGCGGCGTTGTCGCTCCTGATCCGACAATCGGAGACGTTCCACTTGCATAGGCTCCTCCGAGGAAGCAGAAACTGGAGGCTGGATCGGCCTCTGGAAGGAAGGCGCAAGGCGAGGTGCTCTTTTGCTACGCAAGTCCTCCCTGGAATGCTCCCTGAAACGCAGATCAATTCTGGTAGCTAAAGTGACCAGATCATTCAAGGTAGATGGACGGTCACGACCAGCTAGCTCATCTTTAATCCGCCCTGAAAGACCTTCCCAGAAAACTGCTAGCTGAGCCTCATCATTCCATGCTAGTTCAGCGGCCAGTGTCCGGAACTGAATTGCATACTGGCCCACAGTCATGGAACCCTGGCGTAGACGCAGCAAAGCAGAGGCAGCAGATGAAGTGCGGCCTGGCTCCTCAAAAACCATCCGGAAGGTAGCCAGGAACGCCTGCAGACTTGTAGTCTCTGGGCCGCCACGCTCCCAGATAGGATTTGCCCATGCCAGGGCCTCACCAGATAGCAGGGACACAATGAAAGCTATCTTTGCCCGTTCAGATGGAAACTTGTGTCCATGCAGCTCAAAGTGTATGAGGCACTGGTTAAGGAAGCCTCTGCAGGACTTGGAATCCCCGCCATAACGAGGCGGCAGCGGCAGATGAATTCCGGAAGCACTCTGATCCGGGGTCACAGGCGCGGAAGCTGGAGGAGTTGCTGAGACTTGTGGTGCAGCTATTACTGGAGGAGAAATGGCGTCTAGGCGGGCAGAAATATTTTGCATGAATTGCATTAAAACATCCTGGCGCTGACTTTGACGTCTCATCTCACTTAATAGATCCGATACAGCAGGCTTGGGGTGACCAGCGGGATCCATGGCCTGAGCGTACTGTCAAGATCAGTGGATGTGGATCCACTGTGTCACGAGAATGTCTTCCCCTAAGGGCGTTGTCTAAGTGTACCTCCCGTTCTTCACAGTACCCCTGATGGTGGGGATAGGCTTTCCCGAGGAGGTACACCAGGTCGCTACCTCTTGGGGTGAGACAATACTCGTGACAGCTGGCCAGACGGACAGAGTACTAAGGTGCAAAACACCAGAGAGACAGATACGCAGGACAGACACGCACCAAGGGAGGAGATGTGGAAGGATGACTGGAGTCAGCAATGCACTGGAAGCAGACCGGAGAGGATCAGCCAGGGGCGGGAATCAGGAACAGGAACCACGAACAGGAGCCAGGAACGGAAGCCAGGTACTGGATAGTAGTGTTCAAACAACAGCAGGACTAGAGCGGTGTTCACACTTCAGCAGGCCAAGACAGTGTTCACTCTATAGCAGGACTAGAGCGGTGTTCACACTACAGCAGGACTAAGGCAATACGGGAACCTTCGCAAGTCAGGATGACTTATAACGCTCAGGCAAGGAGTAAGTGTCCAAGGAGGACTTATATAGTTACAGACAGGAGGAAAGGGGAGGAACCAATTAAGGAGCTGACCTAATAAAATGCAGCACCTGGAGCCCAGGGCAAGAGAACAAGACTTCACACTGACCAAGCAACAAACATCACGGCAGCAAAGAGCGAGAACGCCGGCCGCAGCGGTAAGTACGCGCGCGCCGCCTGGGACCCCCGGGAGGCGTTACAGTATTATAGGGAGCTGCAATCAGTGGTAGTTAACCCCTCAGGTGCGGCACCCGCCTTCTGTAGTTGTATTAAACGTAGTTATCATCATTGGTGGCGCAGTGCGCCCTCCCCAGTAATAAAAACCCCAACCAGTATAATGTGTGTGCCCCCATCAGACCTCAGATCAGCCCACTGTGCCCCCATCAGACCTCAGATCAGCCCATTGTGGCCCCATAGGACCTCAGATCAGCCCATTGTGGCCCCATCAGACCTCAGGTCAGCCCATTGTGGCCCCATCAGACCTCAGGTCAGCCCACTGTGCCCCCATCAGACCTCAGATCAGCCCACTGTGCCCCCATCAGACCTCAGATCAGCCTACTGTGCCCTCATCAGACCACAGATCAGCCCACCGTGGCCCCATCAGACCACAGATCAGCCCACCGTGGCCCCATCAGACCACAGATCAGCCCACCGTGCCCCCATCAGACCTCAGATCAGCCCACTCTGCGCCCATCAGAATAAAATAAAAAAAATCTCTTACCTGTCCTGCGCCGCGGCTCCGCTCCGGGTCCAGCGCTCCTCTGTTCTCCCGGCGCTGCACTATCACCTGACTGTGTGAAGCGCCAGGTCAGAGTGCGCGCACTACGTCCTGACGCTGTACGCCATCAGGACAGTGCAGAGCCACCCGGAAAGACAGAGGAGCGGAGCCACGGCGCAGGACAGGTAAGAGATTTTTTATTTTATCTGCTCCATGTTCTCTGATACTAGGCTGCGCAGTAGCGCAGCCTAGTATCAGTAAATGCGGTCAGGTCCAGGCGCAAATGGCGACAAGACTAAAAAGTCTTGTCGCCATTTGTAAAATCTAAGTCGCATTTGCGACCATTTTGGTCGCCATCTGGAGCCCTGCTTGGGGGTCTAATCTAAGGCTGGGGAGGGTCTGATGGGGGTCTGATCTGAGGCTAGGGTTCTGATCTTAGGCTGGAGGTCTGATCTAAGGCTGGGGGGTCTGATCTGAGGCTGGGGGTCTGATGGGAGTATGATCTGAGGCTGTGGCATCAGTTCTGATACTGGGGGTCTGTTCTGAGGCTGGTGGTATGATCTGACGCTTGAGGCTCTGATCTGAGGCTGGGGGGGTCTGATGGGAGTCTGATCTGATCTGGGATTCTGATCTGAGGCTGGGGGTCTGATCTGACGCTGGGGGTCTGATCTGAGGCTGGGAGAGTCTGATGGGGTCTGATCTGAGGCTGGGGGAGTCTGATGGCGTTCTGATCTGAGGCTGAGGGTCTTATCTGACACTGGGGGGTCTGATCTGAGGCTGGGGGGTCTGATGAGAGTCTGATCTGACCTGGGGGGTTCTGATCTGATGCTGGGTGTCTGATCTGAGGCTGAGGGATCTGATTGGTGTCTGATCTGAGGCTGGGGGTCTGATCTGAGGCTGGTGGTGTGACCTGACGCTTGGGGGTCTGATCTGAGGCTTAGGAGTCTGATCTGAGGCTGGGGGGATCTGATGGGTGTCTGATCTGACCTGGAGGATCTGATCTTAGGCCAGGGGGTCTGTTGGGAATCTGATCTGGGGTTCTGATCTGAGGCTGGTGGTATGATCTGACACTTGGGGCTCTGATGGGAGTCTGGTCTTACCTGGGGGGTCTGATGGGAGTCTGATCTGGGGTTTTGATCTGAGGCTGGTGGTATGATCTGACGCTTTGGGGTCTGATCTGAGGCTGGGGGGTCTGATGGAAGTCTGATCTGACCTGGGGCGTCTGATCCGAGGCTGGGGGGTCTGATGGGAGTCTGATCTGGGGTTCTGATCTGAGGCTGGGGGGTCTGATGGGGTCTGATCTGAGACTGGGGGGTCTAATCTGAGGCTGGGGTGGTCTGATGGGAGTCTGATCTGAGGCTGGGGGTCTGATGGGGTTCTGATCTGAGGCTGATGGGAGTCTGATCTGGGGTTCTGATCTGAGGCTGGGGGTCTGATCTAAGGCTGGGGGGTCTGATGGGGTCTTATCTGACACTGGGGGTCTGATCTGAGGCTGGGGCGTCTGATGAGGGTCTGATCTGAGACTGGGGGGTGTGATGTGAGTCTGATCTGATGCTGGGTGTCTGATCTGAGGCTGAGGGGTCTGATCTGAGGGCTGAGGGGTCTGATCTGAGGCTGGGGGGTCTGGTGGGAGTCTGATCTGATGCTGGGGGGTCTGATGGGAGTCTGATCTGAGGCTGAGGGTCTGATGGGGTTCTGATCTGAGGCTGGGGAGTCTAATGGGGTCTGATCTGAGGCTGGGGGGGTCTGATGGTCTGATCTGAGGCTTAGGGGTCTGATCTGAGACTGGGGGGGTCTGATGTGATTCTGATCTGACCTGGGGGGAGGGTCTGTTCTGAGACTGGGAGTCTGATCTGAGACTGGTGGTATGATCTGATGCCTGGGGGTCTGATCTGAGGCTGGGGGGTTTGAGCTAAGGCAGGGTGGTCTGTTGAGTCTGATCTGAGCCTGGGGGTCTGATCTGGCTCTTGGGGGTCTGATCTGAGGCTGGGGGGTTTGATGGGAGTCTGATCTGAGGCTGGGGGTCTGATGGGGTTGTAATCTGAGGCTGAGGGTCTGATCTGACACTGGGGGGTCTGATCTGAGGCTGGGGGGTCTGATGGGGGTCTGATCTGAGGCTGGGGGGTCTGATGGAGGTCTGATCTGAGGCTTAGGTGTCTGATCTGAGACTGGGGGGGTCTGATGTGAATCTGATCTAATGCTGATCTGATGCTGGGTGTCTGATCTGAGGCTGGGGTGTCTGATCTGAGACTGGAGGGTCTGATGGGGGCTGATCTGAAGTTAGGGGGGTCTGATCTGAGGCTGGGAGGTCTGATGAGAGTTTGATCTGAGGCTGATGTAGGCTGGGAGATCTGATAGGAGGCTGATAGAGGTGGGGTACAGATCTGAGGCTGAGAAAGGGACAAAGACAGGGACAGTTGTGAAGGAAGAGGCAGGGATAGTGGCAGGGAGAATGAAAGCTGAGTGAGCCCCTTTCTGTACCCCCCTGGGTTTAGCTTGACTGCCAATAATACCAAATAAAGAACTAATAAATACATAACATTCTGAACTTAAAAATTAGACTGCTATGTGTGGTCAAAATGGTGCCTGTACTATATGTGATATATATAGCGCAGGCACCATTTTGTGCTGCAAAAATACAGCGCTCTAGATTTTTTTAATTGAACCGCATTTTATGTAACTTATTAAGTCAATAATATGTTAGACCAAATATAGCAGACACATTTTTAAATTGAGAATTTTGTATGGCCTGTGAACTATGTTACAAATATCCAAATGTCCCTCGGCAGCAAAAAGGTTCCCCACCCCTGGTCTGAAGAAATAGATGCTTGAAATGCTTGTTTTATGACACCAAGTAACTCCTTTCAATACTATTGCAACTTACTGCTTTCCCACATCATGTGCAATATGGAAGCAGCCTCCCCATAACATTGTGGACATCTAAAATCACTTCTCACCCCAATCTTATAGAGGAATACAGGAGTTTTTGATGGCATTTGTGATATTCCATCAAAGTCTGAGGCGACACAACCCGTTTAAAGTTTTAATTAATATTCTACTCAATAAAGGCGAATTGTTTATCTAGAAATTGTTTTTTTTTTGTAGGTCAGTTTTTCACAGTATACAAATATTGTCATCTTTGGAGTACCAGAGATGGTAAGTAATCTTTTTTTTAAAAAAAAAAAAGGGTTCTTCGAGCTGTTTAGAAAATCTAGCCTTTCTTTTATCCTGTAGAAGAAGAATTACTAGATATGTGTCCTTTTCTTCCTGTTCAGCCGCATTTACTACCAGGAAGAGAAGGGCACACATCTGATCGGGACCGAGCGGAAGATCCTGCAACATGTGTGAGTGCAGCAATGATAGCAGCACAATGGAGGAGTAAGTACAAAGGCTAGTTTCACACTAACATTATGAGATCTGGCAGGCTGTTCCAGCAGGGAACAGCCTGCCGGCTCTCTCTGGATCCAGCATTGCCAGAAGACACAGCGTTCACGTCCGTCCCATTAAACTATAATGGGGACTGGCGGAGATCTGTCCGCAACCCGGCAAACAACTGAGAATTAGCTGGCCGAAAAGTGCTTTGCTGAACAGCCTGCCTGATCTCACTATTGCCAGTGTGAAACTAGCTAGGAATCAGCGAATCGACTTCGGATGAAACAGTATTAGGATACTTTCACACTTGCGTTGTAAGGATCCGTTTGTGAGATCCGTCACGGGCTCTCATAAACGGTCCAAAACTGATCAGTTTAGTCCTAATGCATTCTGAATGGAAAAGGATCTGTTCAGAATGCATCAGTTTTGCTTCAGTTTGCTTCAGTTCAGTCAGCATTCCGTTTTGGAGGCGGACACTAAAACGCTTGCTGCGTTTTGGTGTCCGCATTAAGAAACTGATCCAAACTGATCCGTCATGACTCACAATGTAAGTCAATTGGGACGGATCCGTTTTCTCAGACACAATAGAAAACGGATCCGTCCCCCATTGACTTTCAATGGAGTTCATGACGGATCTGCCTTGGCTATTTAAAAGATAATACAACCGGATCCGTTCAAAACGAATGCAGACGGTTGTATTATCATGACGGAAGCGTTTTTGCTGATCCATGACGGATCCAGCAAAAACGCTGGTGTGAAAGTAGCCTTAGAATGTATTGGCTCCAATGAGCCGAAGTTATTACTTCATGAAGTCGGGTTTGGTTCTAAGGAACCACATGGCTCCACCCCTGCTTGTAGTTTTAACCCATGCTACTTTCCCCCAGTTCCTGGCCACACTGATCCCACCACACAGGCTGACAGCTTCTTGTGAGAACGACAGAGAGAGGAGGGATCAGCTGTCCAGTGTCCTGTGCTTCCTGTTCCGTTTCTGCTGACTGTCATTACTCAAGCATGGGTGGGTCCTTCTCCCCGCTGTTGGAGGAGTGTCTCTGCCATGGTATCATTGCCCATTACCTGTTGGATAAATCCAATAGATATTGGCTGATTAACATAAATACAAAAGAACCAATACTCACCTGTTAAATCCCCAACTTTTCCAGCACCGCCATCATTGGTCTTTGCTCGTCTTTGTTTAATTAGCTGCAGCAATGGTATACCTGTTTACCCGTGTGACTGCTCCAGACATGTTTCATGCTTTAAGGTTCTGCGAGATGGCAATTTTTGCCAATGTAGCAGGGCTGCTGTAGAAATTAATGGGGTCACAGCACAACATTTGCCACGGGCGCGGCACACGAATCACAGAAAATCCAACACTGCTTGATTTTTTTCTGATTCACGTATTAGAGACACAGCAAACGTGAGAGTCGCTCTCCGACCCAATTCATTTCTGTGGCAGCCCTGCTACATGGCGACCCTTGGGCAGGACATGTGTTACGCCCAAAATCACTAGCCGTACCCTTACACTGCTGATGGTGATTGACTGCAGTATTCACGTGGGGAGATGGGAACACTAGAATGGAAGTAGATTTAACAGGTGGGTATTTGTTTATGCCATGTCCTACCATCGGCCAAGTTTTTTTTTATCTTGAAAAACCCTTTTAACTGTCACTGTCAAATAGCATTCAAATAGAACAAAATAGTAGATTATATTCTTTACACTAGGGATCAAGATTAATTTTTGAAAAACTGCACTAAGCCTGCAAGCTGTGACCCAACCAGAACCCATACCTATACATATGACCAGAGCTTCAATTAACCTTGCCATCCATTTGTCTAGCTCCTGTGTGAGCCTGCAAAACACTGAGAGTATCATGGCGCCTGATCTTCCCTCACAAAACTTCAAAGACTACAATCCCCAAAATGCCTAGCTTTCCTGCTGTGAGTGTAGATGTTTATTGATTGGCTGCCTGATATTACAGTCCAATAACGCCCTCGCTACTCAGTAATCACCAGAACACTAACACTCCCTTTGTTTCACAAGACATTTAGCTACAGAATAGATAGTAACACACTGAGCATGCTCGACCTAACAAAGGCTCAGAACTACAGGTCGATGCCAAGGTAATTTACGAGGAAAAACAGTGGGTAGCAGAGGAAGAAAACTACTTTTATAACTACTGCAGTGCTCCAGATGGCGACGAAAATGGTCGCCAATGCGACTTAGAATTCAAAAATGTCGACAAGACTTTTTAGTCTTGTCGCCATTTGCGCCTAGACCCGCAGTTGCACCGATACTCAGCTGGCACCTGAGGGGTTAATTGCCACGGATCGCACGCCCTGCTATTGAGGCCGGGTATGTCATACTGCTGCCGGCACCCGCTGCCTCTTATACTTGATTTAATGTACCTTATATTCATTGGTGGCGCCCTTTCCCCCAGCCCCCCCCAGTTATTAGTCTCATTGGTGGCGCAGTGCGCCTTTTCCCCCAGCCCCCCCCAGTTATTAGTCTCATTGGTGGCGCAGTGGCCACAGGCGACCCCCCACCCCCCCTTCATTGGTGGCAGTAGATTCAGATCTGAGTCCCAGCAGTGTAATCGCTACTGTGTGCACTATGCACAGGGCAGCAGGGAGAGTGTGAGTCCTATTCACCCTGATAGATCTCTATTAGGGTGAATAGGACCAGAGTTCTAGCCCCTAAGGGGCTAATACTCAATATATAAAAAGTTTTAAAAAAAACAAAAAAAAAAAACAAACACCAATATATTAAGTTTAAATCACCCCCTTTCCCAATTTTACATATAAAATATATTAACAATAAATAAACATTTTACATATCGCCACGCCGGAAAAGTCCAAACTATTAAAATATAAAAAAATATCTCCTATGCGGTGAACACTTAACAGAAAAATAAATAAATAAAAACCGCACAATTTGCCATTTTTTAGTCACCTTGCCCCCCCCCCCCAAAAAAAATAGGATAGGACTGTTCTATTATGGACCAGACTTTCCATCGTCTCCTCCAAGTCTTTTTTTTAAATTATAATTATATGTATTTAAATTTGGCAACTAAAAACTTAATTTGGCACCTAAATTTTTTAGTTTAGGGGCCAATGGCTCCTAGGTACTTTTTTTTAGTCTGGAGCACTGTACTGAACGGTAAATATGTGAAATTGACATTATATTAGGTAATTATTGATGATGAATTAGTCTAAAACATAAGTTATATGTATGATAACTAGAATACCGCTTTACGGAAGTAAACAGGTTGATCAAGAACTGATGTGTTAATGGGAAACTTTAGGAGTATTTCACATCAAAGACATTTCTTTACAGGCCCTGCAGTATTCCAGTCTGCCAGGGTCTCCCTAATTTAAACAAAATACTCAGTTATAACTAGATGAAATATATATTAATATCTGCACTTTGCTCCTGCTCACCGATCAGCATGGCCAGCGCTGTCAGTCAGCTCCTCTTCTGTACTCCTGGTGTGCTGTGTGATGAACCAGCTGCCGGGAGCGATGCCTGTGTGAGTGGTAAGCGCATGCTACTGGCAATTCAGGGAGGCAGGGGAAAGCTGATATACAATATATCGGGACAGTCATAGTATAACTGTCCCTAGTCTTTACCCTGTGCAGGGATCTGAACTCTGCTGCAAGGGAAACACTAGGCCACCACCTCTTGAACTAGGTGGTCTATTGACAGATGGGGGTCAAGGGACATCGTTGCAGAGGACCAAGGGGTCAGGCAAAACTGTAGTCGGGGACTAGCTGAAGTCAGGGTAGGCAAAGTTTGTGTGATCCAGTAAACAGTCTGTGGTCGGGACAGGCAGCTAAGGGTCAGAACATAGATCAGACGGAGGTCAGGTCAGGCATCGATGGGTTAAATCTAGGAAACAGGTAGAAATCGGTACACTGGTCAGACCAATTAAAGTTAGGCCTCTTTCACACTAGTGTTAGCACGGATCCGGCACCTAAAGGGTGCCAACGGATCCGTGCTAACGCTGATACATGTGTGGAGCCGGAGCAGCGCTCCGGCCCCACACATGTTAACATGGAACAAGACACAGACATACACACATACAGACATACATACATACACACATACATACTCACATACTCCAGGGACGCCGGCAGAACGTCTTCACGCGCCTCCTGTGCGCAGTGATGACGATTCCCCACAGTGCCCTCTGCTGGGCGCAGTGGGGAAACGTCATAGCTGCGCGCAGGAGGCGCGTGAAGACATGCTGCCGGCGTCCCTGGAGTATGTATGTGTGTATGTCTGTATGTATGTAATTATGTATGTGTCTAGCTCTGTAGCCGGATCCGGAATGATCCCCCATTGCAAATCAATGGAGGACAGATCCGGATTACTGGTGTGTCCACACCAAACGGATCCGTCCCCATTGACTTGCATTGGGGGTCATTCAGGATCCGTCTTGGTGCGGATCCCTGGACCGGAGAGCAAACCGCAGCATGCTGCGGTGTGTTCTCCGGTCTGAAGACGGAACGGAATGCTTTCAGGAGCATTCCGTTGTCTTCAGTTCAGTTTTGTCCCCATTGACAATGAATGGGGACAAAACTGAAGCGTTTTATTCCGGTATTGAGCCCCTATGACGGAACTCAATACCGAAATTTTAAAACGCTAGTGTGAAAGTAGCCTTAGTGGGTCCACAAATAAACGGATGCAACACAGACATCATCCGTAGACCGCAAAATATATAGCCGTGGAGTTCTAAGAAAAGGTGCTCTAGAGTTGTCTTTTTCATGGAGAATGCAGGTGTTTAATAAAACAGACAGTCTCATTAACCTTTCATTTACTGAGTTTCCCCCATTTCTTCTTAAACTCTTTTTGTGTGCTATGATTTCTAATTTTCATTAATAAAAATATTTTAAAACCTGACATTTTTAAGTACCCTGTATTTTTTTTAGATTTTATAATAAGTAAACCTACATTTGTTTACACAACTCCATAGATTGCTAAGGTATTTGGAATTTTTTTAAAAATACAGTTGTAAAGACTCCTTACAATTGTTCAAACCCCACTTCCTACAGACATAATTGTCATAAATGCCTTTTATATTCAGGTCAGTTCAACTGGATATACACCCGTTTCCATTGGTGAAAACAAAAGACAACATTTTTACAAAGATTTATGCAGGGGACCCAAAGAATGGTGATCTACACCAAGTAAACTGAACTCTGCTGCCTTAATCAGTATTTTGTGAAAACACTTCAAATGATTTAAACTGCTGATAATAAAAAAGAGTGATTTGGTGCTTTTAAATGCATTTGGCTAATTCTTTTAATTTAATTTGAAGAAAAATTGTAATCCTGATTTGTTGTTCTGTGCCTTTAGATGCCAAAGCTGGAAGAAAAACTTAAAATGGAGTTATCTCTCACTGCAAGAGTTATTGCTTGCCGTTTTCCTTTTCCACGTTGGATCCCAGACCATATTTCCGGACAAGGAATAGATACTGTGTGGGTTTATGACATGAAGAAATTGAACGAAAGCAGTATTACCGGATTGGTGGGCGAATTAAAAAACTGAACAGGAACTGGACAGTTAGTTACACCATAAATTTAACAAAATTAATAGGAATGTGTCATCAGAAAATGACCCATTGGTTAAAATAAGTTTTTATGTTAAACATATTTTTAAAGAATTTAGGTTATTTTTAATTTTTCCATGTCACAATCTGTATTTTAAAATACTCCTAAAATCCTGCAGTTTTCGCACTGGCCACTAAGCCCAATAATAGGTGCCACTTTTCATGAGTCATATCCTTATCACAGGTGATATCTGTCATTGTAATCTTGCCTATCTATTGATAACAGCATGCACCATTCACAATAGGTGATGGCCACAGCTTATCCAGCTAAGGCCTCTTTCACATTAGCGGCAGCACGGATCCGACGGGTGAAGGGTGCCGCCGGATCCGGCTGCCGCAAGTACACGTGAGGAGCCGGAGCAGCGCTCTGGCCCCACACGTGTCACATACACACAGACATAGACATACACATACACACAGTCATACAAAGACATACTTACATGCTCCCAGCATGCTCGCACAGCACAAGAGGACGGCGCGCACATAGGAAGATTCCCCACAGCGCCCTCTGCTGGAGGGAGAATCTTCCTATGTGTGCGCATTCCTCCTCCTCCTGCGATGTGCGGAGCTGCTGCGAGCATGTAAGTATGTTTGTGTATGTCTGTATATATTTCTATGTTTATGTCTGTTTGTATTTCTATGTGTATGTCTGTGTGTATGTCTGTGTGTATATGTCTGTTATGTGTGGTGTACTGTGGACGGATCCGTCATGAACTCCATTGAAAGTCAATGGAGGACGGATCTGTTTACTGAGTGTGTCACACTGAACGGATCCGTCCCCATTGACTTGCATTGGGGGTCATGACGGATCCATCTCGGTGCGGATGCCCAGGATGGAGAGCAAACCGCAGCATGTTGCGGTTTGCTCTCCGTTCTGGAGATGGAACGGAATGCTTTTAGGAGCATTCCATTGTCTTCAGTTCAGTTTTGTCCCCATTGACAATGAATGGGGGCAAAACTGAAGCGTTTTTTTCTGGTATTGAGCCCCTATGACGGAACTCAATACCGGAAAAAGAAAACGCTAGTGTGAAAGTAGCCTAAGAAAAAGGGGTCAGTCAGCACATCCCAATGCGCAAGTGCACACTGCCATGGCTAGAAACACAAAGAAAAAAATACAATGCAACAGCACTCTGCAAACTCAATAAAGTACAATAATGCCATAGTAGTAGAAAGTATTCTGGTGGTAATGCTATGCTTATTTAGTAAATTTGAGATTCTTGGCAAATACAAAATTATTCAAGGCAATCTCTGTAAGACGGAAACAGAACACTAAATGCCACCTGTTATGTACCATAACGACCACCATGAAATTCAGGGAGTGCAGGTTTCACATGCATGCTGAGTCCACTCTGCTTTTAATTATTTTTGGTGCCAAAATGGCCTCCATTAAATCCAGGGAATGCAGGTACCAACATGCATGCTGAACCCACTCTATACCTCTCCTGGTGCCAGATGGCTTCTAATGAATGCAATGAGAGTCCACTCTATACCTCTCCTGGTGCCAAAAGGCTTCCAGTGAGTGCAGGGAGAGCAGGCTACAGCTTTATACTTACACTAATTAAAATCAGCCTGTGGGGCAGACAGGCTGGTCAGAAGTGCACGACTAAATGGAGTAGCCACACCTCCAGTACAAACTGCAAAGAAAAAGTGGGTCAGTCAGCACATCCCAATGCGCAGGTGCACACTGCCATGGCTAGAAACACAAAGAAAAAAATACAATGCAACAGCACTCTGCAAACCAAATAAAGTAGGGATGAGCGAACCGAACCATAACGAACCAGATTCGTTACGAACTTTGCCAAAAGTTCGGTTCGTCACCGAACCGAACTTTGAGAAAGTTCGTAACGAATCTGGTTAAAATTACAACGGCGACGCAAAACTGTACTTTTTTCACAGAATAGACCAGGATACAAGGGATTATTACTCCTATAATCCCTTGTATCCTGGTTTTCTGTGAAAATCAAGATGTGTGACGTCACCCCACAGCCAAAAAAAAGTCCCCAAAAAAGTTTTAAAAAACTGAGGCTCCATAGTCCAATCCGTTGATTCACCTTGGCCAAGCGTTCTTCCCAAGACCTGAGGGCTGCGCCTTCCTTCCTGAACCAGACTCCGAGGATCTTGATGAAGTCTGGTTTCACGGTAAAGGGGAAGGGGGCAGAAGAAGCCAGTTGCCAGTCCCCGAAGAGCATGGCTTCCGACTTCCCGCAGTTGACTTTGGCCCCTGAAGCTTGTCCGAACTCCTCGCAGGTCTGGACGAGTGCAGTCACCGAACGCCGATCAGCGCAGAAGACGGTCTCGTCGTCCATGTACAGCGAGCACTTGACCTCGAAGTGTCCTGGTGCGGTGATCCCTCTGATCTCTCCATTCTGCCGGATAGACTCCGCGAAGAGTTCTATAACACAAACAAAAAGGAGAGGTGATAAAGGGCAGCCTTGTCTGACCCCGGAGCAAACCGGAAAGGGGTCAGTCTTCCAGCCGTTCACCAACACCATGCTGCAAATATCAAGGTACATCAGGTTAACAAACGAACAGAACCTCTCACCTTTGGGGCACCTTCTGCCAGGGAACTCTTGGCAAACCTTGATCTGCCCTTGGAGTCTCTACCACTTTTTAGTGATGAGGAGGAGGAAGAGGAGGAGGAAGTCCACTAAAGTCAGCGGGTGGAACGTACTGAGACTCCAGAGGAGGTGTTGGCTGTAAGCTCCTGTCTCGTGACCGAGAGTACACGCTACACGTTGCTGCTCTGCTGGGTGCCGTCAACCCCGTTTAGCCGCAACAAAAAAAGTTTTAAAAAAGTAAAAAAAAGTTTTAAAAAAAGGTATAAAAAAAGTTTAAAAAAAAAATATAAAGTTAAAAAAAGTTAAAAAGTCCATATTAGGAAAGGCTCTGGCTGTTTCAGTCATCCCTCTGGTTTCATGTCTCTCCTGGCTAGAAGCTTTAGCTGACAAAGTGAGGTCACCATCCTGTAAGTTTTCTCCGCTGTCACATCCAATTGGGTATCCTTGTGGACTCCCAGCCTTTCAGGGATTTCATGGCATGTACGCACCCCAGATGGCGAGTCCCCAGCCGCCACTACATCTCTGGCAAAGCTGTCCCATCACTGCACAGTAATGTTCAGAAAAAGGTTGGCGACTCATTGGGACTCTCGGTGTCCAAGACCGAGTGCTGCTGTCTGGTCCTCTAATTATGGGCAAGGGCAGTACATGTCTGTTACTGCCCATTGGGTCAACATCCTCCCAGAAGACCATCAGGAAGTTGGCCCATTCTTGCCACGGACGGTCCTTTAGAGGGCCAGCAGCGGGAAGCACAAGTTCTGCCTCCACCACCTTGCAACCATCCGCCGCTTTGACAGCAGTCCAACCTGTCAGGCCCGGCGCTCTCAGGCTGTCCTTCTGGGTCCAAAAGAATACTGTCCAAAACATACTGGGTGTAATCAAGAGCTGCTGAAGCTGCCTCCTCAACTTGTCTCTTCTCAACAATACTGGCCTGGGTGCAATCAAGTGCTGCCTCCTCCTCCTCCTCAACTTGTCTCTTCTCAACCATACTGGCCTGGGTGCAATCAAGTGCTGACTCCTCCTCCTCCGTCAATTGTCTGTTCTCAACCATACTGGGTCCAATACAGTACTATTACTGCTGCTGGTTCCACTGTCAAATGTCTGTTTTCCACCCTACTGGGTCCAAGGCAATGCTGCCGGCAATGCTGCTCCAGCGGACATCTTCAATGCTGTCAAATGTTGTCGACCTGGCTGAGGTTTCACTATTTTTGCACTTTGATTTTTTCCACTTTTTTCATTGTAATAGCAACTGCAACTAAACGAAACTATACCCTATCAGACTCCCACTATTGTAGCTGCAATTAATCAGCCGTTATAGCAAGGTTCGTTTTAGGTTCAGTTCGTACGAATCCGAATTTCACGAAAGTTCGACGAATCAAACCGAACCGAACTTTTCAAAGTTCGCTCATCCCTAATAGAAAGTATTCTGGTGCTAATGCTACTCTTATTTAGTAAATTTTTTTTTTTTTTTTTTAATCATGAGAATTTTTATTGTTTTCCATAGTCATACATTAAGTGCATTAACACTTGTACAGAAATATATTTAACAAACTAAACAAATACAGAAACATAAGGTCTGCGATATTAATATCGTATCTAACATATTAATGAGAATCTAATGCAGGTAATGGAAAGCTATCAAGCCAAGGTTTCCAAACTTTAGAGATAGAAGTTAGGTTATTGTTACGGTAAGCTAGTAGCCTCTCATAAATACAATGAGTAGAAAGCATATCTCTTAAATCTGTATTTGCAGGGGGCTCAACAGATTTCCATCCCCTCGCTATTAACAGTTTTGCTGCCCGTAGAATGTGACTTTTCTTTGTGAACTAGGGATTTGCTCAATTATACCCAGAGATAGAAGAAAGATAGAACAAATCCAGCATTTAAACTAATATGACGAGAAATCACTTCACAAAGAAGATCTGTTATTTCTGACCAGAAAAGCTGAAGGACCGGACATGTCCAGAAAATATGCATTAAATCACCACGGGATCTCTTACATCTCCAACTGCTGATCTCCACGTCTGGAAAGATGCCTGATAACTTTACAGGGGTGTAATACCATCTAACCAACACCTTATGATAAACCTCTATCAGATTCGAACATGAGGTAGCTTGAAGGGATGTTTGAATTGCTATTTGCCATTCTTTGTGTGAGTAGGATTTTTGGAGATCTCTTTCCCAATGTAATACATGGGCTCTTTTCTTGAGTTCTATATCCGCCATCAGGGTTCTGTAGATTAGTCTAGATTGTAGCATTAGTAGGACAGCATTCGATCCGTCGGTTGCACTGGAAGGGGGGCTCCCCACAATCAGTATTCAAGGAATCCCAGCATGCGTATTTCGTTCAGCTTGGTGTATGCTTTATTATAACCAACAGCACTAGTTTTTCAGGACGCGTTTCGGCACGTCCAGCCTTTAGGATGGGCCGAAAGCGCCCTGAAAAACCAGAGGTGGATAAATTTGGCATCAAAATCTCAAGGATCTCCACCGGAATGGGGATCTCCCTCATGGGTAACTCCTTGGGGCTATTCTTGAGAGATGATTTCCGAATCTGAATTGAGGCTTTGAGAGATAAAGCCATAGGTAACGGATGATCCGGTTTAATGGCATGTACTAATAAGAGAGATTTAAAGGGAATCTGTCATCAACTTTATGTTGACCTCACTGAGGGCAGCATAAATTAACGACAGAAATGCTGATTTCAGCAGCATGTCACTCATGAGCTAAAAAAGTAAGTGGTTGCCAAGAACCAGCATCATAATCATTGCAGCACAGGCCTTGAAAAGAGTCAAATCTAAGAGTCATGGGTATTCCTAATCTCCTGCTCTCCCGCCCAACTGCTGATGATTGGCAGTTCTCTCCTAGAGAGAAAGGGAGAAAACTAGGTAGAAGCCTGTCAGTCATCAGCAGGTGGGCAGAGAGAGCAGGAATTCATGAATAACCATGACTCTTCTCAGGTGGTCGTGACTCTTTTCCAGGCCCCGTCTGCAATGATTGTAATGTTGGTTCTCGGCAACCACTTACTTTTAACTTATAAATGACAGACCGCTGAAATCAACTCACCTGTCTCTACTTTATTCTGCCGTTAGTATGGGCAGCATAAAGTTGATGACAGGTTCCCTTTAAGTGATTTCTCTTCGTTAAGGCCAGTTTCAATTATAGGCCAACTCACCGTGGAGTCCTGCTGCCACCAGTATCTCAGCTGTTTGACTACAATGGTTTCATAATAGTGTTGGAGATTTGGGACTCCCATTCCCTCCTTTTCCTATGAGAGTATAGTATTGAGGCCACAACTCTAGGTTTACCTTTCTGACAAATAAAAGAAAGCATCTGGCTTTGAAATTTATGAATTATAGACCTTGGTAAGGGGATAGCCAGAGTGTGAAAGTAATAAAGTATCTTTGGAAGTATCATCATTTTATAAATGATTATCCGGCCTAGCCAGGTGAGTTCAATTTGTGAGTATCTAGATAAATCTTCTTGCAAGTTGCTACATAAGGGGTTATACCGTGTTTTTCGCTTTATAAGACGCACCTGAAGATAAGACGCACCCCAGATTTTAGAGTAGGAAAATGAGAAAAAAATATTGTTCATCAGACCTCATATCAGACCCCCCATAAATTTCAGAACATCACATCAGACCCCCATCAGACCTCAGATCAGCCCAGTGTGCCCCCATCAGACCTCAGATCAGCCCAGTGTGTCCCCATCAGACCTCAGATCAGACCATTGTGCCCCCATCAGACCTCAGATCAGCCCAGTGTGCCCCCATCAGACCTCAGATCAGCCCATTGTGCCCCCATCAGACCTCAGAACAGCCCAGTGTGCCCCCATCAGACCTGAGATCAGCCCAATGTGCCCCCATCAGACCTCAGATCAGCCCACTGTGCCCCCATCAGACCTCAGATCAGCCCACCCAGCCCCATAACAATAAAATAAAAACCTCTCTTACCTGTCCTGTGCCGCGGCTCCGCTCCGGGTCCGGCGCTCATCTGGCTTCTAAGGCGCCGGCTGCACTGTCACCTGACTGCGTGCAGCGTCAGGTCATAGTGCGTGCACTACATCCTGACGCTGTACGCAGTCAGGACAGTGCAGCGCCGGCCCGGGAAGCCAGAGGAGCGCCGGACCCGGAGCCGCGGCGCAGGACAGGTAAGAGAGGTTTTTATTTTATTGTTATGGGTCTGGGTGGGCTGATCTGAGATCTGATGGGGGTCCCGCAGCTAAAACATACAAGTGAGCGCTTCCTTAATGGCGTATTCACTTTATAAGATGCACCGCAATTTCCACCCTACTTTTGGGGGAAAAAGTGGATCTTATAAAGCGAAAAATACGGTAATTGCAGAACTGTAACTTAGTAAGTGGGAAACTTAATTGGATACCTACATATATTATGGGGGAAGTAGCCCATTTAAAGGGGAACTCTCCCAAGGTTATAGATCTTAATGATGGCGAGATCTTAATTGGTAATATTTGTGATTTGGATTCATTGATCTTGTAATAAGAGACCTCCCCAAATGAAGAAATGAAAGATGAGGCTGCCCTCAAAGAAGACAAAGGATCTGACAAGGTCAGACTTACGTCGTCAGCGAATAAACCCACTTTATGTTGTCTACCTTATGTTGTCTCTAATGGCTTCTGATCTTCTCGGTAAACGGTTCCATGACCATTAAAAACAGAAAGGCCAAAGGGGACACCCCTGGCGTGTTCCATTGGTAATGCCTGTGAAAAGGTGTCAGGACTCGGGCTGACGGTTGAGTATATAAGGCTTGTATAGCTTGTAAAATAGGACCCGGGATCCAAATTTATCTAGAACTGCAAAGGAAAACCCCCAATGGATCCTATCAAACGCCTTCTCCGCATCCAAGGTTAGGAGCAGAGAAGGCGTTTGTTGTCTTCCTGCCTTTTACATCAATCCTAAGATTCTCCTGGTACTGTCTGGAGCCTGTCTGCCCCTAGTGAACCCCACCTGGTCGCTGTGAATGATCTTTGGCAAGACTCGGAGCAATGCCTGTGATAGTATTTTTGAGTATAATTTTATATTGCAGTTTAGCAGAGAAATTGGGCGGAAATTGGCTGGGGTATTAGCCGGCTTAGGCTACTTTCACACTTGCGTTTGCAAGATCCGTTTGTGAGATCCATCCAGGCTCTCACAAACGGATCCGTCATGATAATACAACCGTCTGCATCCGTTCTGAACGGATCAGTTTGTATTTTCTTTTACATAGCAAAGATGGATCCGTCTTGAACTCCATTGAAAGTCAATGGAGGACGGATCCGTTTTCTATTGTGTCAGACAAAACAAATCTGTCCCCATTGACTTACATTGTGAGTCATGACGGATCCTTTTGCATCAGTTTCTTCATGCGGACACCAAAACGCAGCAAGCAGCATTTTAGTGTCCGCCTCCAAAACGGAATGGAGACTGAACTGAAGCAAACTGAAGCAAAACTGATACATTCTGAACGGATCCTTTTCCATTCAGAATGCATTAGGACAAAACTGATCAGTTCAGGACCGTTTGTGAGAGCCTGTGACGGATCTCACAAACGGATCCTGTAAACGCAAGTGTGAAAGTACCCGGTTTTGGGATGGTTACAATTGTGCCTTGTAACATCTCAGGGGGAAAATGTTTCCCCATTCATTACTTCATTAAAGGACTGTGACTGTGACGAGGGGACATCCTCTGCATCTGGAGGAAAGAAGGTTTGTACACAAACATAGAAGAGGATTCTTTACAGTAAGAGCAGTCAGACTATGGAACTCTCTGCCTGAGGAGGTGGTGATGGTAAGTTCACTAAAAGAGTTCAAGAGAGGCCTAGATGTATTTCTGGAGGGTAATAATATTACAGGTTATAGTTACTAGAGATGGGTGGTTGATCCAGGGAGTAATTCTGATTGCCTGATTGGAGTCGGGAAGGAATTTTTTCCCCTAAAGTGGGGAAAATTGGCTTCTACCTCACAGGGGTTTTTTGCCTTCCTCTGGATCAACTTGTAGGAAAACAGGCCGAACTGGATGGACAGATGTCTTTTTTTGGCCTTATAAACTATGTTACCATGTTACTATGTTACTTCATTAACCCTTTCAGTACCGAGCCACTTTTCACCTTAAATCCCAGGCCGATTTTTGCAAATCTGACAGGTGTCGCTTTATGTGGTAATAACTTTAGAACGCTTTTACTTATTGTGAGATTGTTATTCTGAGATTGTTTTCTCGTCACATATTGTGGTTCACGACAGTAGTAAATTTGTGGCAAAATATTTCATTTTTATTTATAAAAAAATTACCAAATTTACCAAAAATTTTGAAAAATTTTCAAATTTCCAAATTTTAATTTCTCTACTTTCAAAATACATAGTAATACCTCCAAAAATAGTTATTATTTTACATTCCCCATATGTCTACTTTATGTTTGGATCATTTTGAAAATTACATTTTAGTTTTTTGGGACGTTATAGGGCTTCGAAGTTTAGAATCAAATCTTAAAATTTTAAGAAGATTTCCAAAACCCATTTTTTTTTAAGGACCAGTTCAGTTATGAAGTCACTTTGTGGGGCTTATATAGTGGTCCCCATAAATCACCCCATTTTAGAAAGTACACCCTTCAAGCTATTCAAAACTGATTTTACTAACTTTGTTAACCCTTTATGTGTTCCATGAGAATTGACGGAAAATTGGGATGAAATTTCAAAATTTCACTTTTTTTTAGCAGATTCAAAATGTTAATCCATTTTTCATGGAACACATCAAGCTGAGCTGGCCCTACAGTGGAAACCCCCAAAAAGAGACCCCATTCCAGAAACTACACCCCTCAAGGAGTATTTCAAGGTGTGTAGTGAGCACTTTGACCCATCAGGCGTTTCACAGAATTCAGAAACACTTGGCTGTGAAAATGAAAAAATACAATTTTTTCCAGAAAAAGTTGCTTTATGCACACATTTTTCACTTTCACAAGGGGTCACAGGACAAAATGCACCCCACATTTTGTTACCCATTTCCCCATGATCACGGCAACACCCCATATGTGCTCAAAAACGGATGCATGAGCGCATGGCAGGGTTCAAAACGGGAGGAGCGCCATTGGGCTTTTGGAGGACAGATTTTGCAGGATTGGCTTTTGGGAGCTATGGCGCATATGAAGACACCCTAAGATACCCCTACAGTGAAAACCCCAAAAAGTGACCCCATTCCGGAAACTACACTCCTCAAGGAGTATTTCAAGGTGTGTAGTGAGCACTTTGACCCATCAGGCGTTTCACAGAATTTGGAAACAGTTGGCTGTTAAAATGAAAAAATACAATTTTTTCCAGAAAAAGTTGCTTTACACACACATTTTTCACTTTCACAAGGGGTAACAGTTCAATG
>ONZH01018926.1:0-40550 GCA_900303285.1 Rhinella marina | reverse complement strand
TACACAATGTATGATGGTCACTGTGCGTATATTGGTTTTCTGGTATTATTATGAACCTTGGAGTGGCCAATTTCTCAGATCCACAATAAATCAGAATTCCCAAGACAAACTATGAAGATAATGCTAATGTCCTGCACATATACCTTTCCCAACAAAGAAGTGTGAGAGTAAGGCTGATTATTCATTTACACATCATCAAATACATAGAACAATACCTTGTACACATGTTTTCTGTGTCCAGTCTATCAGATAGAATGAACAAAGCTTTCCCCAAACATTTCCCCACCAGTTTCATTGTTTCATTTCATCAGAAATATACAAGGTCTCAAACAGGTAAGACAAATGACAAGGACACAGTTTAACTATTCACATACAAGCACTGCCAAACAGTCTTCAATTCATTCAGAGGGAAGAATAATTTAATCAGACCCTATGGATTCCAAATGATCAGAAACATATTCATATTTGCACTTCAGATGTGTGCTCAAATTCTCTTCCACCATGTTGTTGAAATGCTGCCTCCTGCTAAGACGGTCCGTATCAGATGGTGGTGCTGGATGTTGTGGCATGCTGACAAAGTTTTTCCACATTTCGCCATGCTAACCCTCCCTTTTGAGGTGGTGCCAGGGCCCCAGCTGTGTTGGCGACTTCCTCCTCCTCCACTTCGTGCTTCCCATGAGCACCTACTGTCAGGTGAGAAAGCCGTCGGTAGTGCATCTACCAGCGTGTGCTTATATTCATGCATCTTCCTATCACACTTCAATGATGGAAGTAAAGACGGCACGTTGTCCTTGTAGTGGGGATCCAGTAGGGTGGCGACGCAGTAACCAGCACTGGTAACAATCAGGGCAACTCACTGGTCATTGTGCAGGCACTGCAACGTGTACTTGTTCAAGTTTGTAAGGCTGCCCACAGGCAACTACAACCTGTCCTCGGTGGGAGGTGTATTCTCTGTGTCCTCTGTGTCCCTCCAGTCATGCTTGTGAGCTGCTTTAGGTGCCACCCTGCTGTGAACATGGTTCCTCCTCCTCATCCTCTAAAACTGTGCCCTGGCTGGACAGTTGTGTACCTGTCCGCTGTTGGTGCAGGAACCCACACTCCAAGCCACATGTGGAACATTGGCCTGATAACCGTGGAAATGATCCCTGTTCCTCTTCCTTTTCCTCCTGTGCAACCACATCATCCATCATTGCCTGAAGCATTTTTTCAAGGAGGCAAAGAAGTGTGAGAGTAAGGCTGATGACGGCTTGATTGGCACTGGCCATGTTGGTGGAGTACTCGAAACAGCGCAACATGCCACACGTGTCCCGCATGGAGGCCCACTTGTTGGCGGTGAAGTGGTGCTGTTCTACAGAGCGACTCACCCTTGAGTGCTGCTGTTGAAACTCCACTATCGCCTGCTGCTGCTCACACAGTCTCTCCAGCATGTGCAAGGTGGAGTACCATCTTGTGGGTACTTCGCATATGAGGCGGTGAGTGGGAAGGCAGAAGTTATGCTGCAGCATGGACAGGTGAGCAGCAGCAGCAGCGTGAGAATACAGAAAGAGCGCACAGATGGCCCACAGTTTCTGCAGCTGCTCAGACATATCAAGGTTATTTAGAAAGGATCGCCAAAACCGGAGAGGGGGAGGGGTCTGCCTTTATGTAAAGTACTGTCTAAAGCCCACACACCGGGAAGATATAAGTGAGGGACATGAACATGTGGAGTCACTGTGGGTAGAAATAAATGGAGCCAAAAACAATAATAAAATACTAATAGGACTTTATTATAAACCACCTAATATACCAGAGTCCACAGAAAATCTACTTCTAAATGAAATAGACGAGGTGGCAAATCATAATGAGGTCGTTATTATGGGGGATTTCAACTACCCAGATATAGACTGGGAAACTGAAACCTGTATATCTCATAAAGGAAACAGGTTCTTGGAAATAACCAAAGACAATTACATTTCCCAACTGGTTCAGGACCCGACTAGAGAGACAGCCATACTGGACTTAGTATTAACCAATAGACCTGACAGAACAACAGATGTGCAGGTTGGGTGACACCTGGGAAATAGTGACCATAATATAATAACCTTCCAACTGTCATTCAAAAGAGCATTTCTTCAGGGAGGAACAAAGATACCAAACTTCAAAAAAGCAAAATTTAGCCAACTAAGAGAGGCCATAGACCTAACTAACTGGGACAAAGTCCTCAAAAATAAAAATACAGCCATAAAATGGGAGATTTTTAAAAGCATCCTAATATCTAATTGTGAGAGGTACATACCTTATGGGAATAAAAGGTTAAGGAACAAGAAAAAACCAATGTGGATAAACAGAACTGTAAAGAAAGCAATAAGTGACAAACAGAAAGCATTTAAATCACTAAAACAGGAGGGGAGCGAGGAAGCATTGAAAAACTATAAGGAAATAAATAGAATATGTAAAGACAAATAAAAACAGCCAAACTAGAGACCGAGAGATTAATCGCCAAAGAGGGTAAAATTAACCCTAAAATGTTCTTTAATTATAGAAATGGTAAAAAGTATAAACCTGAAGGTGTCGGCCCCTTTCAGCATAATGAGGGGGGAGTTGCAGAGAGCGATGAGGAGAAAGCAAAGCTACTAAATATCTTTTTCTCCACTGTATTCACTGAGGAAAATAAACTGTCAGATGAAATAGTAACATAGTAACATAGTTTATAAGGCCGAAAAAAGACATCTGTCCATCCAGTTCGGCCTGTTTTCCTATAAGTTGATCCAGAGGAAGGCAAAAAACCCCTGTGAGGTAGAAGCCAATTTTCCCCACTTTAGGGGAAAAAAAATTCCTTCCCGACTCCAATCAGGCAATCAGAATTACTCCCTGGATCAATGACCCCTCTCTAGTAACTATAACCTATAATATTATTACCCTCCAAAAATATATCCAGGCCTCTCTTGAACTCTTTTAGTGAACTTAGAATATAAAAGTAAATTCCCCTTTAAAAGTGCCCTGTCTGACCCAGGAAGAAGTAGAGCGGCGTCTTAAAAAGATTAAAATAGACAAATCGCCAGGACCGGATGGCATACACCCCCGTATCCTAAGAGAATTAAGTAATGTCATAGCCAGACCCTTATTTCTGATATTTAAGGACTCTTGAAAGGTCCAAAAACAGAGCCTGGAAACTATAGGCCAGTAAGTTTAACATCTGTAGTGGGTAAACTGTTTGAGGGTTTTCTAAGAGATGCTATCTTGGAGTACCTAAATGAAAATAAGCAAATAACTCCATATCAGCATGGCTTCATGAGGGATCGGTCATGTCAAACCAATTTAATCAGTTTCTATGAGGAGGTAAGTTCTAGACTGGACCGAGGCGAATCAATGGATGTCGTATATCTGGACTTCTCCAAAGCATTTGACACGGTACCACATAAAAGGTTAGTATATAAGATGAGAATGCTTGGCCTGGGAGAAAATGTCTGTATGTGGGTAAGTAACTGGCTCAGTGATAGAAAACGGAGGGTGGTTATTAACGGCACATATTCAGATTGGGTCACTGTCACTAGTGGGGTACCACAGGGGTCAGTATTGGGCCCTATTCTCTTCAATAACCAGTGTCAGACAGCTGCTGCCAAGGCCAATAAGATAATGGGTTGCATCAAAAGAGGCATAGATGCCCGTGATGAGAACATAGTCCTGCCACTTTACACCTTTGCCACCTTCCTCTGCGTCTGGAGGAAAGAAATTTTGTACACAAACATAGAAGAGGATTCTTTACAGTAAGAGCAGTAAGACTATGGAACTCTCTGCCTGAGGAGGCGGTGATGGTAAGTTCACTAAAAGAGTTCAAGAGAGGCCTGAATGTATTTCTGGAGGGTAATAATATTGCAGGTTATAGTTACTAGAGATGGGTCGTTGATCCAGGGAGTAATTCTGATTGCCTGATTGGAGTCAGGAAGGAATTTTTTTCCCTAAAGTGGGGAAAATTGGCTTCTACCTCACAGGAGTTTTTTGCCTTCCTCTGGATCAACTTGTAGGAAAACAGGCCGAACTGGATGGACAGATGTCTTTTTTTGGCCTTATAAACTATGTTATAAACTATGTTACTATGAACCTCTGCACCACCAAATTCAGCACATGCGCCAGGCAAGGGATGTGCATCAAGCCAGCTAGGCCCAGAGCTGCAACAAGATTTCACCCTTTATTACACACCACCAGACCGGACTTGAGGTTCAGTGGTAGCAACCACTCATCGGTATCTTCTTCAATGTCGTCCACAGCTCCTGTGCGGTGTGGGTTTTTTCCCTCAAACAGATGAGTTTCAGAACAGCCTACTGTCATTTCCCCCTGGCTGTGCTGAAGTTGGTGGTACAGGTGTTACGTTGACCAGATAAGGAGGCTGTAGAGGAGGATGAAGAGGCGTTATAGGAGGAAGCAGAGTAGGAGGAGGAGGCAACAGGAGGCACGAGAAACATCCAGCAATCCTCGATGACGGTATGACATGCACAAACTTCTTACTGCCTGACGCCCAGCCGCCACTGTATTTACCCAGTGGGCAGTTAGGGAGATATACCATCAATGCCCGTGCTTACTGGTCCACGTATTGGTGGTTATGTGGACCTTGCCTTTGATGGCATTGCACAGTGCACATCTAATTTTGTCCGACACTTATTCATGCAGGGCAGGGATGGCTCGCCTGGAAGAGTAGTGGCGGCTGGGAACCACATACTATGGGACAGCCACCACCAGAAACTGTCCGTCTCCACCAGACAGAATAACAGCATTTCAAAGGCCAGGAATTTTGAAATGTTGGCATTCAAGGCCAGGGCTCGTGGGTGAGTAGTGGGGTACTTCCTTTTTCTCTCCAGTGTTTGGGGGATAGACAGCTGAATGCTTCCATGTGACGGTGTGGAGATGCTCAGTGACACTGCTGGTGGTGGTGCTCCCTTCTCTATACGGGGAGCCAGGTGGCCCTGTTGCTCCAGAGGGGGTAGGAAGATGCCAAGACCGCAGCAGAAGAGTGAGCAGGAGGAGCCTCAGATCTTTCACAGTTTTTCAGGTGTCTACTCCACTGCAGGTCTTGCTTTGCATTTAGATGCCTTGTCATGCAGGCAGTGCTCAGGTTTAGAACATTTATGCCTCACTTCAGATTCTGACTGCACAGTGTGCATACCACCCGTGTCAGGTGGTCAGCACATTGCCTGAGGAACTGCCACAGCAGGGAACTCCTTTGAGCTGGCTTTGGTGTGCTCAGTGCCTCGGCTCCCTCTTTTGCTGTGTGGCTGGTGCTGCGTGACAACACCACCTCTTCCTCCGAACTGCACACATTACTTGGATGACCTTGATTCCATGTGGGGTCTAGGACCTCATCATCCTAGACATCAACTTCCACCTACTCTTCCCCCTGCCCCCCTTGCCAGTCTGCATACTGCAGAAAACCGCAGCAGTTGACACCTGTGTTTTGTCATCATCATCAGAGACGTGCTACGGTGGTCCATGACTTGGGGCACAGACTGCTTGGCTGATATGCAAGGGGGTGAGGTAGAACACAGAAGCCCATGGGCCGCCGGTGCCAACTCAGCGCTTTCAGCAGGGGACTAGGTGGAAGACAATGTGCAGGCACTGGAGGTACTATCAGCCATCCAATCTAATACTGCCTCTACTTGCTCTGCCCTCACCATTCGTTCAGCGGTATTCAGGCCTACAAAATAATGCAGAACATCCTGCGTCTGCATGCACAAGAGGAAGGTGTTTCATTTGGGCACATAGCTGGAACAGATTGGAAACATCCTCTCCCTGCAGCAGGAGCTACACCAACACCAGCAGCACCATGGACACATCCCTAATTTGATGCTCTCCTCATTCTTTGAGGGCACCTGCAAAATTGACAGCCAGATTAACTATTGTATTTCTGTTTCACAGATGCAAAGGAGGTGTTTTGCAACACAAAAAATGGGTTTATGTCATCGACAGAATTAACAGACAGATTAACTATTGTATTTCTGTGTCACAGATGCAAAGGAGGTGTATCTCACCCCCCAACATTGATTTATGTCACCCACAGAGTTAACAGCCAGATTAACTATTGTATTTCTGTGTCACAAATGCAAAGGAGGCGCATATCATCCCAAAAATGGGTTTTCACACTCAGAATTAACAGACAGATTAACTACTGTATTTCCATGTGACGATGCAAAGGAGGTGTTTTGCACCCCAAAAATGGCCTTATGTCACCCACAGAATTGACAGATTAACTACTCTATTTCTGTGTCACGGTGCAAAGGAGGTGTTTTGCAACCCAATTAAAATTGGTTTATGTCACTGACAGAATTAACAGACAGATTATCTATTGTATTTCTGTGTCATGGATGCAAAGGAGATGTATCTCATCCCAAAAAATTGGTTTATGTCGCTCACAGAATTAAGAGACAGATTAACTATTGTATTTACATGTGACGGATGCAAAGGAGGTGTTTTTGTCACCGACAGAATTAACAGCCAGATTAAGTATTGTATTTCACTGATGCAAAGGAGGTGTATTGCACCCACAAAAAATGGCTATAGGTCACCCACAGACTTAACAGACAGATGAAAAGCCTAACACTGTCACTTCCGCAGCAAAGTCCGTGTTCGGTTTCAGAAGCCCGGACCCCACGATGTTCTGTACAAAACCGAATGTTCCAGTTCGGGTTCACTCATCCCTATACAGGAGGTATAATACTATAGGGGAACTAGAGGGGATGAGAGCATTATACATACTGGCACTACAAGGGGGCATTATAGTATAGGGGGACTACAAGGTAAGAACTTTATACCTACTAGCACTACATGGTGGCATTACAATACTGGGGACACTACAGTGGGGGGAATTATACATACTAGCATTACACAAGCGAAGGACGGGGCATTAAAATACAGGCTGGAAAAATATAGGGGACATTACAGGGTTGGGCATTATAATACAGGGGCACTACATAGGGTCATTATAACTGCAGGGGGCAATGCAACGTAGCTTTATAAATACTGGGGCTACTACAGAGCGGGTAATAAATACTGGGGCCACTATATGAGGCATTATAATTACTAAGCACAATATAGGGGGTTATTACTACTGTGGGCTCCAAAAGGGTGCCTTATAGAGGGGCCTTGCTACTACTGGGGGAACTATATGTGTGCATTATTTCTCTGGGGCATTATTTCTCTCTATGGGTTATTAATACTACAAGGGGTACTGTGGGGGCATTATTATTATATGGCACAATATTGAGGGTAATACTACTAATGAGGACAGTCTTGAGGAGCATTCTTGCTACTGGGGCACTGCAGGGGACACTCTTACTAATTAGGAACTTTAAGGAGCACCACTACTATTGAGGGCAGTCTAAGAGCACTATTACTAAGGTGGGACTATTTGTATGGTACTGTATGGTTCTGCAGTATAGTATTTAGGGGCATTGGGGAGCACAGCAGGCACAGTATTGTGGTAGCAGCAGGATAACAATTTTGGGGCACCTGGAGGGGTGGACGATGGAAAAGTGAGGGATCTAAGATATCTATGTGGCACAATTTGCAGAGCTGAAATGTGGCTGAACAAAGTCATCAAGGCGTTTTGGTCCAAATGAAGAAGATGAAGAAAGAAAATTTCTACATCAGAGGCGACATCACTGGATGTAACAGGCATGTAGTGCCATATTTTCCACTATGATTTGTAGTGCTGTATGTAGAGATGTTTTGAAAAATTTGATTTGGTCGATTCACTGAAGTTCACCAAGAAATTTGATTTGTTCTGAATTAATTTGTCACAAATCACTGTAAATCAGGTATACCCAGGCCAATCTGCCTAATCCTATTATTCCCACTTGGTGGCCCAATCTCATTGTGAAGGCTTGGAAGCTAACCCCTTCATGAATGCCAACAGTAAATTTACGTTGATAGCCAGGCATTTAAAAATTGCGCCTCCTGGCATGTGCAGCAGGCGCCATAGCCACCAGGTGTCTGCTGTTTTAAAGAGTAAACATCCAGCACTAATGTTTTTTAAAGGGAACCTGTCATCAACTTTATGCTGACCTCACTGAGGCAGCATAGAATAGTGACAGAAATACTGACTTCAGTGGTGTGTCACTCATGAACTAAAGATTGCCGAGAACCAGCATCTTAATCATTGCAGCACATGCCTTGAAAAGAGTCACATCTACCTGAGAAGAATCATGGTTATTCATAATCTCCTGGACTCTCATCCATCTGCTGATGATTGGCAATTCTCTCCTAGAGAGAAAGTAAGAAACCTAGGTAGGTGGGCAGGGAGAGCAGGAATTAATGAATAATCATGACTCTTCTCAGGTGGCCATGACTCTTTTCCAGGCCCAGTCTGCAATGTTTATGATGTTGGTTTTCGACAACCACTTACTTTTAACTTTTAAATGACAAACCGCTGAAATCAATTCACCTGTCTCTACTTTATTCTATCATTAGTATGGGCAGCATAAACTTGATGACAGGTTCCCTTTGATTACTTTTAATCCTTCTGATGCCATGGTCATCTGGGTGTACTACATCTCACCTCGGTGGGGATCAGAAGCGTGTATGCAGCAACCCCTGTCCTCCTGTGTGATGGTACCAGAGATGGTACAAAAGAGAAAACTCATGTCAGCTTCTATAGCAGTTTTAAACCTCCGTGCACAGGACTCTGCTCCAATTGCATGTGAAATCCAATAAACAGTTCATCCAGCACTGAAGGGTTAAAAAGTATTTCCAGCTTTATTGAGGATACATGTTAAAAACATTCCAGGGCATACCGCTTTGCCATAAATTAGATGGTACACAGCATTTAGGCAGGAAAAACTTCCTCAATACAATAAAATTAAGGAATTCACAACAGGGATGACCATAATCCTATATGGATCCCTCCATAAGGTCCTGGATCCCTCGCTACAATGAACCTAATGGTATTTTGATTTTAAAATGATTAGAGTTAATACCAGATACTGAACATGGTGGATGGATCAAACATGGCCGTTGGATTATTGCAGCAACACTGTTCCTAGTGCATGAGTGTTTGCCAAGTCTCTCCATAAACTCAGCTCACAGGACAATGGCTGTGACATCACAGGGGATGGCTACCTGCAGATTGCCTGGGTGTACGGCATTATGGGTGATCTCGCGTTCCCGGGATTCTTAGTTTCACTTTGTAACACATGCGGTCGCCGTTTTAGGAAAACCTGATTCGTTACCACGAAGCGCAAGGAAATTTGGCTTCGTTGCAAATCAAAGTTTGCCTAAACTTCAGACTGAATTCCACTTCATTCAACACTAGCTGCATGTCATGACCATCCAAATTAGTTTTTAAGAATAGGCCTGAGGGGGATCGAGGGATGCACCATATCAAAGGCAGCAGAAAGGATAGGTGTACCCTTGCTCCCCAGAGCACCACCATCTCCTGATAGTTGGGAGGGAAAGTCAGAGACTGTCCCTCTTTATCTTCTTCACTGGCCCCAGGCAACTGACTGCCAGACACCTGTGCAGCTGAAATGGCTACACAGGCAGTATGTCTGAACTTGGGTTGTCCAGCTGGGACAGCCCATTTATTATTCCTATAATGGATATATGGTGGCTCACCTCTATTCAAGTGATGGATTCAGAGGTGCTTCTATCTTTGTGACTATACCTGTGGTCACTAAGTGGTTAAAGTTGAAATAAATAAATAAGATGAGCACACTCTTTATCTGTTTTGCAATAAATAGCAGTTAAAATAATATTTATTAATATAAGTTTATGAAGTAAATAAAAAATGTAGGTTTAAAAAGAAAGAAAAAAGAGTGGATAGGTAAAAATAAGGATATAAAAATGATAAAAAAATGATAAAAAATGTTCAAAAATAATCTAAACTAATGAATATAGTCCAGAAGAATAATGGTCCAAAAAATAGTAGTCCAAAAAATAGTAGTCTAGCTTTTATGTTGGTTGTCCCAAGGGTAATAATAATGTTACTTTGCCAGTTAGTTTGCAACTCTTGCAATTTTGCTGGTTAGTTAGTAGCGCTTTTATTGTGAGGAGGTGTTAGTATATAGACAGATCTCCAGACATATAGGTTTTTTGGCCTTCAGGCAGTGAATCTCATTTAGAGAATAAGCCCCTTTAGTATATCAGTTGCCCCAAATATTAAATTCCTTGTGGTTATATTCCAGCATTGTCTGATGCGATAGGCTTGGACCTTAAATAAACTTCTCAGTTAGCGATATTGCTATTGCTATTTATAATGTAGTAATCGGGATGTTGGTACTCACGGTGTTGGAGTTTGGATGATAGTACTCACGATATTGTTCACATGGGTGGTATGCAGCGCGGTCTTTGTGGCGTCCCACGTGGGCGCGCGCTTCCCCGATGTGCAGCGCTGTGTCAGCGTTCTGTATGCCGTCCAACTGCGATGCTTAGGCAGTGCTGTGTCAGCGTTCTCTGTTCAGTTCAATTGCAGTGGATGTCTGCAGCTGTATGTGTCTGCAGTGGTCCAGCCTATTCGGCTTGTCTCCTTGTTAGTGTTAATCCATGCTTTCCGTGTTGGTTGCTTACACAGAGTTTTGAAAGAATACTTGGTGGTGCGCACTGTATATCTTTCCACAAGGTCCTTCTTTACCCAAACACGTTTCGGGGCCTCATTCACATGCCCCTTCCTCAGTGGCATTTATTATTCCTGTATTATCCATGCCAAGTATCGCAAAGGGGGACATTTATTAAAGGGGTTTTCTATGGAAACATAAAGAAACAAAAAACAAAAAACACACCAGTGTGATTGGCCGAGTAGGTCTTAACTGGCATATTCGGCATGTCAAGCCAGGACAGGAAGTGGATTACAGTGGGGACAGGAGCTTTATCATTATATCATTTTTGTTTTTTGACTTTTGAATGAAAAGTTACAATATAACACTTTGAGCATGCTGCTGATGTCAACATTAGACAACACACACTAAATATATATATCCTATTATTAATGTACACACATCTAGGAAAAATCTAAGAATTGTAATTTTTGCTTTGAAAGAAGATGCTTTAATGCACAAAGTTTGGTTAAAGTGACCTCTAGTGCCAATTTTGCATATTGCACAGTACTTTTATGATTTGGATTTGGGCAAATTTATTACAACTGTTATGGAATAAAGTTCTGGATCCATGTAAAAAACTGCCATTAATTTGAATGGTTCCTGATGGTGACAGGATGTGGTTATTTCACATTTCACTGTTCAGAGCCAAAATAGTACATTACCAGCAGTAACAAACAGCATGGATTATATTCGGTGTGATAAGAGGTAACGGTTCCCTTTTTGTGTAGCTCTTTGCAAAGAAAAGCACAAAGTAACCCTCTTTTGGGGGCATATTTAAATAGTTATTCAACTTTTTTCAGACCGCAGAGAGTGAGCAAAACCAAGGTGGAGATCATACTTACCTGGTCCCCTCTGTTGGGTTCCAGCTCCACTGCCGGCTCTACATTTCCTCTCTCATCACCAACATCCTGTTGACAGGGGGCACGTGACCCCTGCAGCCAATCATTAGCTGCAGCAGTGACCTGTCATCCATGTGGAACGTCGCTGGGCTCCAGAATTAATATTTTCAGTGACACAATCCTTTTTTATCTTGTTTAAATATTGAAAAATAAATGTGACCAGACTATCTTTGTGAGACCATGGGTCATGTTCCCAAAAAAGGACATGGAATTTATTGACACAATTAATATTGCCATACATTTAGCACTGAGGTATAAAACATGAAACACTGGAAACACAGGAAGGACAGAAATGGTGAAGATGTAGGAGGATATTTATTACGTGATATACATCCCAATAGTGGTGTATTAAAGTCATAGATTTTGTTGCACACCACTTTTGCGGCAAAATATGCAACTTTTCCAAAGGGAAGAGAAAAGAGGGCATGGCGTGAGCTCATTTATCATTTTCCAAACTGTTTTTTTAGGGTGGGAAATGGCTTAAATCTATGTCAACAAAGGGCTGGCATAGAGTTAGGTCTGTTGCACGACCTGCCCCTTTACATAACTTTGCTGCTTGTGGTAGTGCAGAGGGAATTAAGACCTCCTGGCCTGGAAAATGCTGGTCTTAATAAACATCCCCGTAGTTTTTCTGTGAAAGTACTTGTCTTTCCTTTTTCTTCAGCAGTTCTGTATGTAGCTAACCTCTGTGTTACTGAGGCTACATGTTTCTGTTCCAAATGATGCATGTCCTTGAAGCCCCATGTTCCCGAAGCTCTCCGTTCATGAGGCTCTCTGTTTATGAAACTTTTTGTTTTGAAAGTTTCCTGTTCCTGAAGCTCAATATTCTGACTGCATAACTCCCAACTTTAGAAAAGAATGAAGAGGGACACTATGTGCAGCGTGCCACAGCAATTTTTTTTCGCACTAGGCCATGCCTCTAACTCCGCCCAAAACATAACACCTCATCCCAATCAGTCCCCTAAAATCCCCCACATAGTAATTATTCCCCCTTTAGGACACCACACAGTAGTTATGTCAGAATTGTGCCCCTTTCATAGATTATGCCAAGATATGTGCCCCCTTTACAGTAGCAATGGCCAGATATGTGCCCTCTTCACAGTAGTGATGTCTAGATATGTGCCCCCTTCACAGTAGCGATGCCATGATATGTGCCCCCTCACAGTAATATGCCCAGATCTGTGCCCCCTCACAGTAGTGAAGCCCAGATATGTGCCTCCTCACTGTAATATGCTCACATCTGTGCCACCTCACAGTAGCAATGCCCAGCTGTGGCCCCCCCATTACAGTAATATGCCCAGCTGTGGCCTCCCTTCACAGTAATATGCCCAGCTGTGGCCCCATTACAGTAATATGCCCAGCTGTGGCCCCCCATCACAGTAATATGCCCAGCTGTGGCCCCCCTTCACAGTAATATGCCCAGCTGTGGCCCCCCTTCACAGTAATATGCTTAGCTGTGGCCCCCCTTCACAGTAATATGCCAAGCTATGGCCCCCCCTTCATAGTAATATGCCCAGCTACAGCCCCCCATCACAGTAATATTCCCAGCTGTGGTCCCTACCACAGTAATATGCCCTGGATTGTACCCTCTTCACAGGCAGTAAAAATAATAAACTCCCCATACTCACCTTGTTCCCCAGCAGCAGGGTACACAGAGCTCCCGGTCAGCCCTGCCCCCTGCCTAGAACTGCAGTGTAGAGCGCAGACAGGGGAGGAATGATGGAGCAGGGAATCGACGGACGGCTCTTGTTTCATCATTATAGGCAGCTGTCTCTGCCTCCTATGGAAGCAGGGACAGCTGCAAGAAAGCGGGACATACCTCACCATACCGGGACCGCAGGACAGCCACTAAAACCTGGACTGTCCCACCGGATCCGGGATAGTTGGGAGATATGCTACTGCATGTAATTCAAAAGATCCAGGACTCCAACTACCTGCATTGTAAGTCTTTTATCCAACCAACCTCTGGGTTCTCTGTTACTGATACCCACATTTAGGCTTCATTCACACGACCGTATTTTGTTTCCGTGTCCGTTCCGTTTTTTTTGCGGACCGTATGCAGAACCGTTCATTTCAATGGGTCTGCAAAAAAAAACGGAAGGTGCATTCCGTTTCCGTATTTCCGTTCCGCAAAAAAGATAGAACATGTCCTATTCTTGTCCGTTTTGCTGACAAGGATAGGCATTGTTACAATGGATCCGCAAAAAAAACGGAAACACGGATGCCATACGGAACGTCATCCGTTTTTTTTGCGGATCCGCAATTTGCGGACCGCAAAACACATACGGTCGTGTGAATGAAGCCTTACTAAGATATTTACAGCAGATTCAGCTTCAACTGTATCAACAAGTCATAAATCATGAAATTAGCTGAAAATTGAAATTTTTTACTGTCACTTGTAAATTTTGAAGATGATTGATTCTGAATAAATCATATTTGTTATGAATTGGCAAATCTATAATTGTTATGATTCATCCCAGCTGAATTTTAAAAATGGCAGGCATCATTTTACAGATAAGAAGACAGAGAAGAAGGCAACTGCCACCAAAAAGGGATACATTTTGAATCTTTTTGTTTTTTATTTAACCCCTGGAGGACACAGTCATTCTTCACTTGAAGGACCAGGCTAGGGGCGTAACTAAAGGCTCATGGGCCCTGGTGCAAGTGTTCAGCTTGGGCCCAGCTTCCCTCAGAGCTTTGTGGTCAGGGGCAGGGAACCACATAGCCTTCTTGCTGCCTGAGTCAAAAATTAAAATGGCACCCCCCCCCATGCCAAATTCTTGACCTAACCCTTAGCTCCAGCCAGAGGTGTAACTTGACCAGCATGCACTTTCTATAATACAGGTGTCTTCTTACTCACCACAAGTGTCTTTGGGCCCCCTCAGGCTCCTAGGCCCAGTAGCGACTACTACCTCTGCACTCCCTATAGCTATGTCCCTGACCCAGGCCATTTTTTTCCAAATCTAACATGTCACTTTATGTGGTAATAATTTCAGAACGCTTTTACTGATCAAAGCCATTCTGAGATTGTTTTCTTTTGACACATTGTACTTCATGACGTTAGTAAATTTGAGTAGATATATTTCATAATATTATTTATTTAACCACTTCCCGTCCGCCCATAGTACATAAACGTCCGGGAAGTGGCTATCTATCTCAGAATGGACGTTTCTGAACGTCCATTCAGAGATAGCAGCTGCACGCTAATCGTGCAGCTGCACA
Organism: Rhinella marina; assembly: GCA_900303285.1. NCBI lineage: Eukaryota > Metazoa > Chordata > Amphibia > Anura > Bufonidae > Rhinella > Rhinella marina. The sequence continues at coordinate 25,867 of ONZH01018926.1, read as the reverse complement.
GTGGGGTACCTGCTGTCATTGACAGCAGGGTACCCCAAAGAGAAGGCAGGGACCGTTTCCAGGGGTCCCTGCCTTGTAGATCACTCACCGCTATTTCGCTTCCTGTTCCGGCCCGGCGGTCAAGTGATCGCCGGGGCCGGGAGAGTGCAGGAGCTGCCGGGTCTCTCATAGATGTATGAGAGACCCGGCAGTATTTTGACCCGGGATGTATTTTCCCTGTAACTGGGGCTACTATGTCAGCCCCAGTTACAGGAGAAATCAAGTGTAAAAATAAATAAATAAATAAGTGAAGTTAAATATCCCCCTGAGGTCTTGTATGACCTTATGGGGGACACAAAGTGTAAAATAAAAAATAAAAAAAATTGTTTTATAAAAAATAAAAAAAATCACATATAGGGCTGGACCTCCTAGGCTTCCATAGAAGGCAGGTCCCAATGCCTCTGTAAGGCATCTGGCTACCTTCTCATCCATTGGGTCCCCGTCATTTTTGTGGGAAGTCACCTGCCGCTATGATGTACTATTGCATCATTGGTCAGGAAGGGGTTAATAAGACTTCTTTCTGGCTGTGAGCAGTGATGTATAACCTTCTGGAAGTTTTGCAAATCAGTCAGTCTAATATATATATTAGCAGCTAGACAGGCTGGGAGTGACTCAAATAAGGTCCTGGTAGGTTGTCACAGGTATCTGGAGCCATGCTGACTATAGTGCATTCAATTGCTGCTGAAGGCTACCCATCATTTTTATCTTTACTTCTGGCATGTTGCATCACTTTCTCCCATTTACTGAAATTGTTTATGACAGTTGCTATACCACAGCCTTACACCTGATATCTGGTCGGATAATCATCTTGTTTGGTTAATTTAGGGAGTTTTTAATTGGTTAGGCTACTTTCACACTTGCATTTTTGCCTGATCCGGCAGGGCTCAGCAAAAACGCTTCCATTACTGATAATACAACCATCTGCATCAGTTATGAAAGGATCCCATTGTATTATCTTTAACACAGCAATGATGAATCTGTCATGAACACCATTGAAAGTCAATAGGGGACGGATCTGTTTTCTATTGTGTCTGAGAAAATGGATCCGTCCCCATTGACTTACATTGTCATGCCGGAATCGTTTCGCTCCGCATCCCATGACGGAAAGAAAACCACAGCTTGCTTGGGAATGCAACAAAACGGAATGGAATGCATTTCAGAGCATTCCGTTCTATTCAGTTATGTTTTGTCCCTATTAACAATGAATGGTTAAAAAAAAGAAGCGTTTTTCTCCGGTATTGAGATCCTATGACGGATCTCAATACTAGAAAATGTAAACGTAAGCCATAGCCTCCCTTTAAATGCTTATGCTTTCTGCGCTTTTGTTGCTGGGTATATTGTCAGCTCGATACACTTGTATTCAGAATCCTTAGTATTCCTTGTATTCTTTCCCTAGCTTAGATTTGTGTCATGCCTGTGTAGCTTGCTACCTGTAGTCCTTCCAATCTCTTCATAGCTGTCAGCATTGAAGTTTGTTATTTGCTTTTTCCCTGTGTGTTTTTCTATTGACTGTTCAGTATGGATTATTAATTTGTCTCTAGATCCTAGATTCTTCTTGTTGTTTTGTTGAGTGGCAGGATGTTGTAAAGTGAGGAGTTGGAGCAAAGGATGGGAGAGGTAGTTTCAATGGCTGTCACAGTCAATCAAGATGCCTGTCCTCATAGTGTGGGTGCCTAGGGCCATGCAGTGAAAGGAAGGTGTACCCTTTCTTCCCCCAGTGCACACCCTGATTCTGGGGCTTCTGCCTGATGGTAGCCCTTGATGTTTATTGATTGCCCTTGATTGTTGATTTCATTGGTGGTTTGCCTTGATCTTCTGCACATGCCTGGCTGCATCAGATACACAGCTGAGAAGCAGTTGCTCACTGCAGAGGAGAGAGTGGGGCAGCACAGAGACACAGTTATCACCCCCTAAAGCCAGACACACACCAGCGAGTTCAGTGTGAGAACTTTGCAGCATGTGTCAGTGTGAGGTCCCGTTCTGATCTTCGCTCCTTTGACAGGATCACACAGAATAATACTATAGATTGTATGTGTCACAGGAACAGGCAGCATTATAAATCATTATAATGCAGACTTGACCAGAGGTCAGAACAGAACCTCACAGTAACACATGCTGCGAGTTTCTTGCATTGAACTCACACGTGTATGAGTGATATGGATTGTGTTGGGATCTATTCAGTGAAAAACTGATGGTTTTGCATGCAAGTTGAATCAGTTTTGTCTGCAACTGTGTTCAGTGTTTTGGTCTTTCCATGCAGGTGCACTTAGTTCTTTTTTTTGCATTTTTCACGCGCATGAAGAAAAACTGAAGAATAACACTCTACTTTCCTAGCAACCATCAGTGAAAATGAATTGCATCCGGATGCCTTGAGTTTTTCATGCAGGCCCCTTTCATTTCAATGGTGCCAGATCTGCGTGAAAAATGAACAAATGATTAGTGTAAAACAACTCTCATGTACACCTACCCACTGAAATAAATTAGTCAGGATTCGGCCTGGATGCTATGCATTCGTTACACGAATCGCATCTGGACGGAAAACTCGCTCATGTGAAATTAGCCTTAGGCCTCATGCACACGAACGTGTGCCGGCCGTGGCCGTGCTGCGGGCCGCATACGGCGGGTCCGCAATAAACGGGCACCGGCCGTGTGCAGCCCGCATCACGGATCGCGAACCCATTCACTTCAATGGGTCCGCGATCCGGGAGATGCGGAGTGGAGGCACGGATCGGAACACCACGGAAGCACTACAGTGTGCTTCCGTGGTGTTTCTGGCCGTGCCTCCGCACCGCAAAAAAGTAGCGCAAGCACTACTTTTTTGCGGTGCGGACCCTCAGATGCGGATCGCGGACCCCATTCAAGTGAATGGGACCGCAATCCGCATGCGGTGGCCTCATGGTCAGTGCCCGTACATTGAGGACCGCAGTTTGCGGCCCGCAGCACGGGCACGGCCGGCACACGTTCGTGTGCATGAGGCCTTAGGGTGCACTCACATGCTGTGGATTTTTTTGCAGAACTTTCTATTACTGAAAATCACTTCGATTTATTTGAATGGGGTGGCAAGCACATGGATTTCTGCAAGCCACATTCAGGTGAGCGAAACTTTCTGCAGCAAAATCTGAAGGTGGTGAGTGCCCTCTTATATACTAAAATGCAACAGTGACTACTAAAAAAGTAAACTATAAAAAAAAATTACTTACCTCATCCATTTGCTCATGACGGGCCGACATCCACCATCTTGCTTGAAGGTCTGGCGTGAAATCTCGCGCAACGCGAGATGACGCCATAACATCAGCCGGCGTCGCAAGCAAATGGATCACGTACGGGTTTTTTTGGTGTTTTTTTAACTATTTTAGGTTAAATTGATTCGCTACCACGAAGCACAGGGAAATTCTAATCAAATTTATACTGAAATTCACCTCATCACTAGTTGACTCATTTTGCTGTTACTAAGGCTAGATGAGACACAGTCATGACCACCTCCAGTCTGGGAAACAGCAGAGTGCTCCAGGACTGTGAGCTGCTTCCCTTTGTAGACTCCTGCTGCAGGAGATGAGGGCATTCCCCTCACTGTTCCATCTTGACTCATCTGCTTCCAATCTAGACTCGGCTAGACTAAACTGTCTATACATTCATGCAACCCCTCCCTTGGTAGGAAGGAGAATTAGCCCACTTCTGCCCAAATGGGGCGGAATAAACAAAGTAGGTTGTTCCTTGCCTAAGAGCGCCATCATCAGAAAGGTCTGAAGGGGAGAACCCATTGCGTTCATGCTGTACTGCCATGACTGGGGGGGGGGGGGGGGCAGGAGCAGCACCAGCTCCATATGCAGCAACTTCAGTCTGGAGTCTATGATGAGCAGTTTTCTTCAGCCGCCAACTGAAGAACCAGCAGCAGCAGGACATGCAGCAGAACCTGAACTAGTAGGTGATGGCATATTTGGACTGCACCCTGTCACCCATGATTCAAGATCCCCTAGACTACTGGGCATGCAAACTTGGGTGTGGCCACAACTGGCTGAGTTTGCCATGGGCATGCTTTCCTGCCCAGCCAGTAGAGTGGCATCATAGCAGGTGTTCAGTGCCATAGTTACCCGTAAGAGAACTCGCTTTTCCTCCCAAAATGTTGAGAGACTAGCCTTTATAAATCAGGCGTCGATCAATCAGGATTTCCAGACACCGTTGCCTGATGCAACAGAATAGATCATTCTTCCACTAATGATCATACTGTCATGTGCTGCCACACTGTAATATTCTGCAAAATGGACCGTTACTTCTGTCTACATCCTGCTGCTAACATTCTGAAGATGCCACCTGCTTCTACTACCATTTTTACAAATGGAGCTTCTTGGCCTACTGTATGTATATGTAAAATTTTTCAAAGGATATGCCACTGCTGTTTTGGGTTCTGCTACTACTGTGATCTGCCAACATCTTGTGCTGCCTGCCACTGCTCCCCTCTACTCTGTCATGGGGCGACTATTGTCACTGCTGCTGCCCCCCTCCCAACTCTGTTATGGGGTCACTATTGTCCCTGTTTGTTTGTGTTGACATCAGCATTTATTTTTCCGTACTTCTTATCCATCAGAAGAACAGAAAAATAAAAAAGGTTCCTGTTTTGGATCCACTCAAATTTTTTTGCTTACAAATACTGATCATATACAGATGTAAAATACTGAACAAATACTGACCGTGTGAAAGAGGTTATTAAAGTCCTGCTTGCAGGACTTTTTTTCCTTGTTAAAAAAAACTGATTTCAGGCGTAAATGGCCAAAACGTATGAAAATTGAGCATAAGGCCTTGTTCTGTTTTCTTACACGTTCACACAGTGTGCAGTCTGACATTCAGTATAAATAATTCCTGTCTTCCAAATAAGAGAACTGTACTTTGTAATCTAACTTGTTTATTGGTTAACAGGATTGTCGGTATGATTGGCAAAACAGGATTGTCGATATGGTAAAACTACAAGAATACAAATAATACATATATAAGTATCAAGCATAGGAATTACATGCATCATAACACTACATGAACATTACATGAAGCATGTACTATAAAAGGGGTGGCCAACCTTACAGACACAAAGAGCCAGAAAAAAAAACGTATGACCACCAGGAGCCACAAGGTATACATTTACACAAATATGCATGCACACGACAGTATTACTGCAATTGAGTTTTCAAACATTTAAAAGTGTATTTAAACCACCTTTCCTACCTGTAATGTAGACAACTTTAGTGAGACTTCTGGCAATTTTTGTTTTTCACAATGTGTTTGAAATCTGGCTTGTATTCAGACGTTGCTACTCGAACCAATTCACACCCTCATGCTCAGATGACCGCCCATGCACAGATGACCACCTTATGCTCAGATAACCGCCTTATGCTCACATGACACCCTCATGCTTAGATGACTGCCTTATGCTCAGATGACTGCCTTATGCTCAGATGACCGCCCATGCTCAGATGACCGCCCCATGCTCACATGACCGCCTCATGCTCACATGACCACCTTATGCTCACATGACAGCCTTATGCTCACATGACCCCCCCATGCTCACATGACACCCTCATGCTCACATGACACCCTCATGCTCACATGACCGCCCATGCTCAGATGACAGCCCATGCTCAGATGACCGCCCATGCTCAGATGACCGCCCATGCTCAGATGACACCCTCATGCTCAGATGACACCCTCATGTTCAGATGACACGCTCATGCTCAGATGACCGCCTTATTCTCACATGACACCCCATGCTCACATGACACCCCATGCTCAGATGACCACCTTATGCTCAGATGATACCCCATGCTCAGATGACACCCCATGCTCACATGACACCCTCATGCTCAGATGACCACCTTATGCTCAGATGACACCCCATGCTCAGATGACACCCTCATGTTCAGATGACACCCACATGCTCAGATGACCCCCCCCAAGCTGAGATCATATGTGTGGGGTGATTTGACATAGGGGAGATGTGAGCATTGGGTGTCTGATTTTTGGTGTCTTAAGTAAGCACTGGGAGGGCTTATTTTGTGGGTCTGAGGAAGATTTGGGAGTCTTATCTGAGCTCATACTATCCCCATGTCAGATCAGACCCCCATTAGACCCTCCCTAGCCTCATACCAGACCCCCAATAGGCTCTCCCAGCCTCAGATTAGACCCCCAAAGCCCCCAGCCTCAAATTAGACCACCAATAGGCCCCCCAGCCTCAAATTAGACCCCTATCAGCCTCTCGGCCTCAAATTAGACCCCTATCAGCCCCCCTCAGCCTCAAATCAGACTCCCAATAGGCCCCCTGGCCTCATATCAGACCACCAATAGGCCCCCCAGCCTCAAATTAGACTCCTATCAGCACCTCAGCCTCAAATTAGACCCCTATCATCCCCCTCAGCCTCAGATCAGACTCCCAATAGGCCCCCTGGCCTCATATCAGAACCCCAATAGGGCCCCTGGCCTCATATCAAAACCCCAATAGGGCCCCTGGCCTCATATCAGACCCCCAATAGGCCCCCTGGCCTCATATCAGACCCCCAATAGGGCCCAGCAGCCTCAAAATTAGACTTCTATTAGCCCCCCCATATCAGACCACCAATATGCCCCCATCCTCAAATTAGATCCCTATCAGCCCCCCCCCAGCCGCAAATGAGCCCCCATCAGTCCCTCCACACCTCAGATGAGCCCCGATTAGACTTTCAAAATAAATAATAAACTTACCTCTCCAGCTCCGGACGGCGCTGCCTCTTGGCAGGTTCACTTATCCTCCCTGGTCTTCTCCCCGCCGCGCTGTACTGCGTCTACGTGCACTACATCCTGACACTGTGTCAGGACACAGCGCGGCGGGGAGAAGACCAGGGAAGGTAAGTACAGCCGCTGCTGCGCTGTTCTTACCTTCCTGTGCCTCCCGCATGCTAATGACTGCTTCCATAATGGAAGCGGTCATTAGCATTTTCTGGCAGGGGGCCAGGGCACAAATGTCCTGCGAGCCGCAAATTAAGTTCCAAGGAGCCTCATGCTCCTTTGGGGTTAGCCACCCCTGTACTATAACATCACATTAACAATGAAGCACATGGCAAAATGGCTGCCTATACATAGGATTGCATGGCTAGCTAACAGTCTAACTCCCTGAACAACAACAGTTAACACATTGAACTGCTCTCTGCATAACATAAAGTCCCTGAAACAGAGGTAGATCTCTCACCAGATATGCTTTTACACAGATGGTGGAGTTTGAGGAGGAGAATGCAGAGGGCAGCTCTGTACTGTGTCCTGGAGGCTGAAGACTGGAGGTTTCTCCTTCCCAGGATGCCTTGCAAACTTCCCACAATGCATTAGTCTTTGTGATAGAAAAACAAGTTGCAATACAATTTAACACTACTAGATGGTGCCATAACCACACTAAACACTTAGATATACGATGACAGGAACATAGGATGAACTGTACTGATATTTCCAACTCTGCGGGGCAGAACAGGCCTCTTTAACACGGTCAGTATTTTTCATCAATATTTGATCAGAATTTGTAAGCCAAAAGCAGGAGTGGGTTCAATACACAGATGAGATGCAAATATTTCCATTACATTTTATCTCTGTTTTGGACCAACTTCTGTTTTTAGCTTAAAATACTGATCAAATACTGATGCAAAATACTGACCAAATACTGGCTGTCTGAAAGAGGCTTTATGTATGCTGAAAATACAGGCTTTGTTTTTTTTGACATATCAGAAGAATGGAAAAATAAACAGTGATTTGAACACAGCCTTAATGCCACTGTTATGCCCTCCCCACTCTGTTGCTGTCACTGCTGCTGCCCTCCATCCCCCCTCTGTTGTGGGGCCACTACTGTTACTGCCACTGTTGCTGCTGCCCCCCTCCTCACTCTGTCATGGGGCCATTACTTGAATCTTGGAGCACTGCATGGTTAAGTCCATGGTGATAAAGTACACCTGAAGGTAACAGTGACCTGTGTTACCAATGCACAGTAAATCTATAGCTAACAGATGGGATTAAAAAGCATGTGTTTGGATTGCCATAACATGCATTAAAAGAACATTTTTTTTCTCCTCTATTTTTTGGCGCTGCCTCCACTTCTTTATTTTATTCCACTAAGGCGCCATTTGGACACAGCTCCTACAGGGGCAGGCACAGGATTTTAATGAAGGGTGCTGTATGCTTTTCTTTTTGTTTAACAAAAGGGATTAGGTATGAATTTTGGGGCACTGCACAGTTATGTAGAAGGCGACGAATTACACCTGTAATACTGACTGCACGGTATCTAAAGAATGAATTAACTATGAATGTGGGAGCACTAGAACATAATGCACACATGAATAAATCTCCCTGCAGTTTAAGTTCCAAACCTTCACACTGAGATTGGGCCACCAAGTGGGATGAATATGACTAGGCCTGGGTATACCTGTTTCATTGCGATTCAGGACAAATTAATTTGTAACAAATCAAATTTCTTGTAGAAGTTCGGCAAATTGACCAAATCGAATATTTCAAAACATTGATCTTTTCTAACTGACATAGAAAAGACATGGATAGACATGGATGAATATGTACTGCACTGTACCTTTTTATGCTTTAACTTTCACACAGAGGCATGTATGCATTGACCTGGATACTACCACTAAACATAAGAATTGTGCTATTGCCATTTAGGCTTCTTTCACACGAGCCAGTTTTCCGCGCGGGTACGATGCGTGACGTGAACACATAGCACCCGCACTGAATCCTGACCCATTCATTTCAATGGGTCTGTGTACATGAGTGTTTTTTCACGCATCAGTTCTGCATTGCGTGAAAAACGCAGCATGTTCTATATTCTGCGTTTTTCATGCAGACCTGGCCCCTGTAGCAAGGCAGCCACAGGGTTAACTGTGGATGGGAGGTACATCGCACTCAGATACCTACGCTGGGTGAGATAATGGATTCCGGGGAGTAATGTGCTCAGGCAGCTTAGAGCTGAGCACACCTTGGTTTCTCTGATAATATGGGCCCGGATTACGTTGGGAGCGGTTGGTAGGTGGCAGTAGGAACTGACCGCTCCCTTCCTCCCATTCACTCCAGGATTTTGGATAGATCTGTGCAAAAGCACAGGTGAGATGATTCCGGTCATTAAAACCTCTATGAATCTCCCTCTCCTGGGTCAGTTGGGTTGAGTTCATCCAGAGAGGGTATTGCTAGCCCTCGCTGCAGCTCCGGGTGTAGGAAGCCGCTGCAGTATTGCCGGAGACCTTAATCCAAGTGACCCAGGGAAGGCGCAGACCTCAGAGCAGGTGAGGTGCAGACCTCTATTGTGTCAAAACCCCCAGACGGGAAGATTCTCTGTTGCCGTGTATTTTGTGTCATTGCTGAAGAGAAAAGCTGTTTGTGTTGAATTTAAGCATTGCTGGAACAAAAAGGAAGGAAAATAAAACTGTGTGTGCTTTACAAGTTCGGTAAGCCTATATTTCCGCACCCCCTCATACCCCGCACTGTGACAATTGGTGGAGGATGCGGGCAACTGGTTGCTAGGGGCAACGACAGAATTTTTTGTTTTTATTTTTTGTGCGGGATATTGCTGGACTGTGAAACATCCCATGAATGTCCTGGGTAAAGGCAGCCACAACAACCAGCAGTACCATGGAGGCTATGATAGCCCAAATTCTGCAGGCCCAGGCTGAGGCCCTGCGCGTCCAGCAGGAGACCAACCGCCAGCAGCAGCAGGCACACGCAGAAGCACTGCAGGCGCAGCAGGAAACGAACAAGTTGCTGTTACAACAGATGATGGAGTTGAGACAAACCTCACAGGTGGTAGTCGAGGGTGACGTCCGGCCTCGCGAGTGTCCACGAAAAATGGTGCAACGCGCCCTCCAGAGGTTGTCCTCCGAGGACTATGTCGAGGCCTACCTAGCCGTGTTTGAACGCACAGCAGAGCGGGAGAAGCTTCCGGTTGAAGAGTGGGCTGAAGTGCTCGCGCCCTATCTAACCGCTGAACCGCAGAAAGCATATTACGATCTTAGTCGGCAGGACATAGGTGACTATGCCAAATTAAAAGCCGAAATCCTGGCACGTCTGGGGGTGACACCAGCGATCCGGGCCCGGAGGGTCCCCACCTGGCGGTTTGATCCACATAAACCAACGAGGTCTCAGATGTTCGACCTACTTCACCTCCTCAAGCAGTGGTTGGAGCCTGACTCCTCGACGCAGGCACAGATCATAGAAAAAGTCATGATGGACCGCTTTACTTGCTCGCTATCTCCTGGTCTGCAACGCTGGGTCGTCCAGGGGGCCCCTAAGAATGCGGATGAACTGGTCAGCCTGGTGGACCGCTATCTCGCCACTGAGGTGTTCGTGCAAAGCGGCCCCCAGCCAAGCTCATCAGTTGGTAAAAGCCGTCTACGGTCGACTGGAGGTAAAACCCAAGGAATCGACAGAGGGCCCAAAGGGAGCGCCCCCAGAAGAACCCCCGCTATGGAGGAACTCTATGGGAAGTCCATACCGACACAAGAAACTGGCCCCAGACTGCCTCCTGTCCGGTGTTGGAACTGTCAGGAGCTGGGTCACATTGCAGCCCATTGCCCAGTAGCCCCCGACCACATGGAGTGTGATGCCAGTCGTCAGCGGTCGTTCTTTGCAGAACCCGCCTGTGTCGCCTCCCGAGGGATAGACTCAGAACCTCAGTTCTCAGGTGGATGGGTACCTCGTCCAGGCCCTATTAGACTCGGGCAGCTTGGTGACTCTCATTCATGCCACCTTGGTGGGTGGGCCACTAGTGGGTGGAAAAACCCTAGGGGTAATGTGCATCCATGGGGATGTTAAAAGATATCCAGTAGCCTCAGTGGCGTTCGAGACTGGCTGCGGCAAAATAAGTCATGAGGCTGGAGTAGTGAAAAACCTTATGCACGCTGTGATTATAGGGCGTGATTTTCCGTTATTTTGGCAACTGTGGGGAAAAAAGGCAGTTGGCGCCCATAGCGGAAGAGGTGGTTTTTCCTAGGTAGGGTGAAAGGGATCCCGACCCCCTCTCCGAGAAGGGAGAGGAACCTGTCTCTCCAAGTTTCTTTGAAGAGACACCAACAGGGGTCTCCAATGAGACAGAAAACCAGGCAGTAGAAACGAAACCCCCAGAGAACCTACCCGATAATCAGGAAATTGACCCTGCTGAACCTGAAGCGAATATATCGGAAGCATCTGACTTCCCGTTTCAGGTCCTATCCGGAGATGGGGAGGAACCTCCCTATGACTTAACCATGCCGGGGCTGGAAGTAAGAACCGAGAATTTTGGTACCGCCCAGCTGAGAGATCCCACCTTAGAAAGCGCTCGAGCCAGTGCTAAAGTGATCAATGGTGTACCGCAGGAGCTTGGAGGTGATCTCCAATACCCTCATTTTGTCATAGAAAACGACTTCCTTTATCGGGTGACCCAGAAACAAGGGGAGGTTGTAGAGCAGCTCCTGGTACCCCAAGCATATAGGCGCATGGTCATGGACTTAGCCCATAAACATGCCCTAGCTGGCCACTTGGGGACAGATAAGACCCTAGAACGGGTCTTACAAAGGTTTTTCTGGCCAGGAGTGTACAAGGAGGTAAAGCGCCATTGTGAATCCTGCCCTACCTGCCAAGTAACTGCCCCAGTCACACATTTTCACAGTCCTTTAGTTCCTCTCCCGATCATTGAGGTCCCCTTTGAAAGAATTGCGATGGACTTGGTAGGGCCAGTGGTGAAATCGGCTAGGGGACACCAGTACATCCTGGTAGTATTAGATTATGCCACTTGGTACCCTGAGGCTGTGCCCCTGAGAAAGCCAACATCCAAAAATATCGCCCGAGAATTATTCAATGTTTTCCCGAACAGGTATCCCAAAGGAAATCCTTACTGACCAGGGGACTCCATTTATGTCTCGGGTCATGAAGGATCTCTGCCGTCTCCTCAAAATCACCCCATTACGAACCTCCGTCTACCACCCTCAAACGGATGGCTTGGTGGAACGTTTTAATAAAACCCTAAAGCAGATGTTGAAAAGGGTAGTAGAGAAAGACGGCCAAGACTAGGACGCATTATTACCGTATTTGATGTTCGCCATCCGCGAGGTACCCCTGGCTTCCACAGGGTTCTCGCCCTTTGAACTACTGTATGGCCGGCACCCACGAGGGTTGTTAGATATAGCCAAAGAAACATGGGAAACCGAGACTACTCCGTATAGAAGCCTAATAGAGCATGTGACCCTCATGCAGGAGCGAATTGAGACCGTAATGCCCCTGGTTAAGGAACACTTGCAGAGAGCTCAGGCGTCCCAGAGCCGACTCCACAACCATTCTGCAAGGGTCAGGACCTTCCGCCCAGGTGACAGAGTGCTTGTCTTAGTCCCCACCGTGGAAAGTAAATTCCTGGCAAGGTCCATACGAGATAACCGAGCAGATAAGTGAAGTTAATTACAAGGTACATCAACCAGGAAAACGGAAACCGTACCATGTAAATTTACTTAAACCATGGAAGGAAAGAGAATCCCTGGGGGCAGCGGTTCCAGAGGGGAAAAGGGAACCAGGTGAAATCTCCTTAGTGAGGATAGGGGAAACCCTCTCTAAGGCCCAACAGCAGGAGGTAAAGGAATTTCTGTTGGCCAATCAGAGGAAGTTCTCAGTTCAACCAGGGTGAACTCCTCTGATAAGTCACCAGATAGTAACTGAACCCGGGAAAAAGGTGCTGTTAAAACCCTACCGGATACCAGAGGCCCGTAGAGAGGCAGTGTCAGAGGAAGTGAAGCGTATGCTGGGGCTAGGTGTCATTGAGGAGTCCAGAAGTGAGTGGGCCAGTCCGATCGTCTTAGTTGCCAAGCCCAATGGCACCTGGCGATTTTGTAACGATTTCCGTAGGTTAAATGACATATCAAAATTTGACGAATATCCTATGCCTCGTGTAGACGAGCACATAGAAAGTTTGGGAAACGCAAGGTTCATCTCTACCCTAGATTTAACCAAAGGGTACTGGCAAATTCCCTTAGCGGAAAAGGATAGGGAAAAAACTGCATTCTTGACACCAGAAGGCCTTTTCCACTATGTCGTCATGCCGTTCAGGTTACACAGGGCCCCAGCGACATTCCAAAGGCTAATGGACAGAATCCTGTGGCCACACCGGGAATACGCGGCTGCGTACCTTGATGATGTGGTCATCCACAGCACGGATTGGGACAGCCATCTTCACAGAGTACAGGCTGTTCTTGATTCCATCGCTCAGGCAGGTCTAACCATTAACCCAGAAAAATGCACCATCGGACTAGATGAAGCTAGGTATCTTGGGTATACCATCGGCTGAGGAATGATTAGACCCCCAGCTTAACAAGGTGGAAGCCATACAAAATTGGCCTCGACCCCCAGACAAAAAAGCAGGTTAAGGCCTTTTTAGGGATCACCGGCTACTATAGAAGGTTTGTCCCAAACTTCGCATCGATAGCAGCCCCTCTGACAGACCTAACGAAAGGGAGAAAGTCAGTGATGATAGTTTGGAATCCCGAGGCCGAGAAGGCCTTCCAAGCCCTGAAGAAAAGTCTGTGTCAACAGCCGGTCTTGATAACTCCTGACTTCAATAAGGAGTTTATGGTCCAAGCTGATGCCTCAGATTCTGGGTTAGGAGCTGTTCTCTCTCAGGTTATTGACGGAGAGGAACATCCCATTACCTATCTAAGCAGGAAACTAAACCCGGCAGAAAGGAATTATGCCATTGTCGAGCGAGAATGCTTGGCAATCAAGTGGGCATTGGAGGCTCTAAAATACTACCTTCTGGGGAGAAGATTTAGGCTGGTTACGGACCATGCTCCCTTGACTTGGATGAAGTCCAGTAAGGAAAAAAACTCCAGAGTGACTAGATGGTCCCTGTCACTCCAGAATTTTAGTTTTTCGGTCGAGCATCGACCAGGCCGGTTACAGGCAAATGCAGATGCATTGTCAAGAGTAAGTTGCCTGTTTGCTTCGAATGTCCAGCCCTCCGGTCTGGAGAAGGGGGGGGGATGTGTAGCAAGGCAGCCACAGGGTTAACTGTGGATGGGAGGTACATCGCACTCAGATACCTGCGCTGAGTGAGATAATGGAATCCGGGGAGTAATGTGCTCAGGCAGCTTAGAGCTGAGCACACCTTGGTTTCTCTGATAATATGGGCCCGGATTACGTTGGGAGCGGTTGGTAGGTGGCAGTAGGAACTGACCGCTCCCTTCCTCCCATTCACTCCAGGATTTTGGATAGATCTGTGCAAAAGCACAGGTGAGATTATTCCGGTCATTAAAACCTCTATGAATCTCCCTCTTCTGGGTCAGTTGGGTTGAGTTCATCCAGAGAGGGTATTGCTAGCCCTCTCTGCAGCTCCGGGTGTAGGAAGCCGCTGCAGTATTGCTGGAGACCTTAATCCAAGTGACCCAGGGAAGGCGCAGACCTCAGAGCAGGTGAGGTGCAGACCTCTATTGTGTCAAAACCCCCAGACGGGAAGATTCTCTGTTGCCGTGTATTTTGTGTCATTGCTGAAGAGAAAAGCTGTTTGTGTTGAATTTAACCATTGCTGGAACAAAAAGGAAGGAAAATAAAACTGTGTGTGCTTTACAAGTTCGGTAAGCCTATATTTCCGCACCCCCTCATACCCCGCACTGTGACACCCCATAGAAGTGAATGGGGCTTCAGTGAAACATGCATTGCATCCGGAAGCAAGTGCGGATGCAATGTGTTTTTCACTGATGGTTGCTAAGAGATGTTGTTTGCCAATCTTCAGTTTTTTATCACATGCGTGAAAAATGCATCAAAACGCATTGCACCCACGCTGAAAAAACTGAACAACTGAATGCAATCGCAGACAAAACTGACTGAACTTGCTTGCAAAATGGTGCAAGTTTTCCTGAACGCTTCTGGACCTAATCTGTCACGCTCGTGTGAGAGAGGCCTCATAGTCTGATATATGTAATGTAGTTTCTAGTGTGTGCTTAGAGTTAGTATGGTCTTTTTGCAATGGTATGTAACGCAGCTAAAGGAATTTTCCAATTTTTTTGTGTTTTTGTTTTTTACTTCCTTCTTTTATTCACATAGCTGTATTAAGGCTTGTACTTTCTAATGCCACCATTTGCTGTTGTATATGATGAAGTGGAAAGCTAGAAAAATTCCAAATAGAGTAGAATTTGAAAAACACCTAATTCTACCACAGATTTATGGATTTTGTTTTTATGGCATTCCCTATTTGGTAAAACCAAATGTTGTCCTTCATTCTCTGGGTCAGTATGATTACAGTGATACCACACTTACAGAATTTTGCTTGTGTTTTGAGACTGAAAACATTTTTTGGGAAACATTTTTTTTCTTTTGATCAGCATATTCTGACTTCCTTGACTTTTTTTAGATATCTCTATGAAGCTGTGTGGAGACTCATTTTGTAGGGTGATATGTAGTATTTACTGCTACCATTTTGAAAGGTGTATGGTTTTTTTTTTTTTATCTCTTTTTTATAAATTTTTTTTTGAAAGGGGATGTAACCATTCATTTAAATTGGCCATTTAGATTTTTTTTCCATCACACCATTTGCCGTATGGAATTACAGGCATTTTGCATGTGGGAATGTCAATGATGATCCAGGCACCTGAACCAATGGACACCAAATTTGGCACAAAGGTATATTGGGTGTCTGGGAAGGTTTTCGTAAAGGTCTCAACTCTCTAGGATGTACCGTTCTTAAGATGTTCCCAAAAATGTATTAGCCAATAAGAGCTTGCAGGTTCTTCCCCTTCACTCATCCTGACATACACATGGTCACATAACCCTTATTAGCCAATAGAAAACCACAGGTCCTTCAGTCTTGACATTCACAGTTTTACACCAGGTTTCCATAACAACTCAGCCATTTTTCTTCATTGTTATAGGTCACTGTTAAGGGGATAGGGTGCTGTGGAGGGCACCGTTAAGGGGGCATGGCACTGTGGAGGTCTTTTTTTTTTGGGGGGGGGGGGGGCGCTGTGAGGTCACTGTTAAGAGTGCATGGAACTGTTAAGGGGTTGGGGTGCTGTGGAGGTCACTGCTAAAGGGGCAGGGTGTTGTGGAGGTCACTGTTAAAGAGGAAGGACATTGTGGAGGTCAAAGTTAATGGGTCAGGGTGCTGTGGAGATCACTGTTAAAGGGGTGAGATGCTGTGAGGGTCACTGTTAAGGGGGGAGGTCATTATTAAGGGGGTGGGGTGCTGTGGAGGTCACTGTTAAGGGGGTGCTGTGGAGGGTACTGTTAAGGAAGGCAGGGCACTATGAAGGTCACTGTTATGGAGGACAGTTATTAAAACAGACTTTCCCTTCTACAATCTATCCTTAATGCAGCAGCCAGGGTCACCTATCTGTCTAACCGCTACTCCATCCTATGGCATCATTGTACTGGTTGTCCATACAGTGTAGAGTCCAACTTAAACTGCTCATTCTCACCTACAAAGCTCTCCACAGTGCTGCACCCCCTGCATCTCTTCCCTCATCTCTGTCTGCCACCCTACCTGTGCTCTAGGCTCTGCAAGTAATTTATGGCTGACATCCACCATAATATGAACCTCTCACTCCCGAGTTCAAGACTACTCTCAAGCTGTACCAGTTCTCTGGAATGCCCTACCCCAAGTAATTAGGTTAAATCACAATATACACAGTTTAACCCTTTCTACCCCGGAGGTTTTTTCGGTTCTGCATTTTCGTTTTGCGCTCCCTGCCTTCAAACAGCCATAGCTGTTTTATTTTTCTGTTCACATAGCTGTATGAGGGCTTCTTTTTTGCGGGACAAGTTGTACTTTCCAACGCCACCATTTAATATTGCATATGGTGTAGTGGGAAGCGGGAAAAAAAATTCCAAATGGGGTGAAATTGCAAGAAAACCGCTATTCCGCTACAGTTCTACGGGTTTCTTATTTACAGCATTCGATGTGCATTAAAACTGACCAGTTACTTTCATTCTACTGGTCAGTACGAATCCGGCAATACCTAATATATATAGTTTTTCCTGCGTTTAGATGGTGATAAAATAATTAGAAAGTTGCCCTTTTTTTTTTTTTTCCTTGTCATATCTTGACCCCTATAACTTTTTGGTATTTATGTGTACAGAGCTGTATGGGGGCTCATTTTTTGCGGGGCGGTCTGAAGTTTTTATTGATACCATTCTGGGGTGTGTATGACTTTTTGATCACTTGTTGTTTAATTTTTTTTAGAAAAAAAAAGCGACAAAAAACAGTGAATCGCCATTTGGACGCTTTTTTCCGCCACACAATTCGCCGTATTGGAATTTTTTTTTTATATTTTAAAAGTACGGGCGTTTTCGGTCACGGTGATACCCATGATGTCTATATTTATGGTTATTTAGGTATTTATTTTTTACTTATACGGAAAGGGGGGTGATTTGAACTTGTATATCTTTTTTATTTTTTTAACATTTTTTTAAATTTTTTGGTGATTATTTTAAAGCTCAAATATGAGCTCATATATTGTGTTTTGTTTTTTTTTCTTTATGAGCAATCATGGATTTACTAGATGCAGTTAAATCCATGAATTGCTCATTTCTTATCCTGGCCTGCCATCTAGTGGCCAGAATAAGAATTGCAGTTTGAAAACTGTAATCCTCACCAGCGAGGATTACAGTTTTCATATGGTGTACAGACACCCCAATTGGCCAATCGGGGCGTCTGTACACCACCCGGAAGCGTAGGCTTCCGGGTTCAGACGCATCCTGATGCCGTGATCACGTGTGATCACGGCATCAGAAGGCCCAGAAAGTCTCCGCAGATGGAGGTAAGAAGCGGCAAGTCTCTGCTGTTAGAAACAGCAGAGACTTGCCGGCCATGACGCCCGCCGCACCCGCGAGCGGGCGTCATGTCCCCGCACCGCCCGAGCGCCGTACATGTATGGCGCCGGTCGGGAAGGGGTTAAGGCACTCCCCAAAAACACATCTTTTTAGGTGGCCTATCACATCCCCTGATCTAGCTCCTCTCCATTTATAGCCCATTTATCATCATTTTCCTGAATCTGATCCTCCAATAAACTCTCCACCGCACTCATGCACCCAGAAGCACTACAGATATCGGCTGGCGACTGGCTCATGCAGCTTTGTATCTACTCCCCTAATTTCCCAAAATGGCTAGACCATTGTACAAAACAAGCACTTTTACCTTCTGCGTCACCCCTATTTTCTCATAGATTGTAAGCTCTTGCAAGCAGGGCAACAAGCATTCCTCTGGTTCTTATTACTGACTTGTCTTTTACTATGTTATTTATGACTGCTTGTACATGTACCCCTGAATTGTAAAGCGCTTAAGAATATGTTGGTATTATTATTATAAAATTAAACAGTGTATAACTGCTGGGGTATATAGGGCTACTAGTGATTTCAGCGTAAAAAACAAGGGCATGGATTGACCTCCTGGTCACCCTTGAAACAAATCCAATAAACACACAAATAGACCAACAATTCATACTCGGGCAGCGCCAGATACTTTTTGTAGTATAAACATGGGAACCCAAGGAAAATTGAGCACATAGATAACTTTGACTAAGGTCTCAGACCTTAAATAGCCTACTAGAGTTAAGGCTTGTTCACAATTATTGTTAGGAAAGGCCAGGTGATGCAAAGTTCAAAGCTTTATAAATACCCAGTTTCCTTTAACCTTGTCCCAAAAAAACAGCAGCCAGCAGCTGTCTAACATTTTTAAAAATAACATGGTTGAGGCCCACAAAGCAGAAGAAAGCTATAAGAATATGGCAAAGCATTTTCAGGTTGCCATTTCCTCAGTTCGAAATGTAATTAAATAATGGCAGTTAACAGGAACAGTGGAGGTCACGAGAAGGTCTGAAAGACCAAGGAAAAATTTCAGAGCTGGCCAAAAGAGACTGCTTGAAAGGCAAACCAGAACCCCCGCTTGACTGCAAAAGACCTTCAGGAAGATTTATCAGACTCTGAAGTTGTGGTAGATGGTTCTACTGTTTGTCAACACCTGTACAAATATAGCCTTCATGGAAGAGTTATCAGAAGAAAACCTCTTCTACGTCCTGACCACAAATTTCAGCAGCTTGCAAAAGAACATCCAAACAAGCCTGATGCATTTTGGAGGCAAGTCCTGTGGGCAGAAGAGGTTAAAATAGAACTCTTTGGTCACAATGAGCAAAAGTATGTTTGTAGGAAAAAGGGCACAGAATTTCATGAAAAGAATACCTCTCCAACCATTAAGCATTAGGGTGGATCAATCATGCTTTAGGGTTGTTCTGCAGCCAATGACACCAAGAACATTTCATGGGAAGAGGGAAGAGTGGATTCAATGAAATTCCAGCAAATTCTGGAAGCAAACATAACACCAACTAAGTTTTTGCTTAAAACACACATGGAATATGTCATCTTTAACTTTATGCCTTTCATCTGTTCTCAGTAATTTTGACCAGGGGTGCCATTTCTAGTTAGCAATGGATTACAGTACAGCCGATTAAATACAGTGCGCACAGGACTTTTGTCTCCGCTTCAAAAATCTTCCTCTGAGAGGAAACCTAATCAACCCTATTATAGTCTATGAGGTCCGTAGGCTCCATTCGGCTCGGTTATGTGCCGAATATGTCCTTTCCGTTCTTCTGCTGCTATAACGGAGCAGGAGAATGGAAAGGCTGAATGCTGATGTGTACTTAGCCTTACCCTTGAATTATGATACTAAAATGCCCGTATAAGCAAAATTCACACATCTGATATATTAAACACAAGTGCAATGAGAAGAAATATGTGTTCTTTTACACAAATCCTGCAGGTTAGAAATAGCTCTTCAGATGGCAATTTGTCCATTAAATTACATTTTCCCCCATGATTTCATCAACTTTTTCAAGCCCTTCACTGGTATGAAACTCTCCTATTTATTGGATAAGGCCTATTTCATACAAGCAATATGGAATGAGTCAAGGTCTGTTCTGATTAAAAAAAAATATGGTTTTGCATGCAAGTTTAATCAGTTTTTTTATGTAATTTCATTCAGTGTTTCAGCTTTTTCCATGCAGATGCAATCAGTTTTTGATGTGTTTTTCACGTGCATGAAGAAAAACTGAAGAATAAGAGATGTTTCACATGAGTGTGTGCAGTGGGGGAACCACGGTCCATGTGTGAGCGTGATCTTCTGGACACTGTTTGTCTTGCAGGAGTGCGCTACATTATACTGATTTATAATGCCATGTGTCTCTGCATGACCTTCCTTCTACAGAATCATACTGACATAAAGCTTGTGTGAAACAGCCCTAACATTCAACATCCCCAGCAACCTTAGCGAAAAATGCATTGCACCTGGATTGTATTTGGATGCCTTCCATTCTTCACACAAGTCCCATTTATTTCTAGATGCTAGGGCTGTATCAAAAAGGCACAATGTAGAACATGCAGTGATTTTTCCTGAATTCAGAGATGATCAGTGATAAACAATGCACATGTGCACCTACCCATTTAACCTGTAGGATACCAGTGCCATATCTGATCAGTGCTGCCACCTGATCAGCGGCATGGGCCTGGCTGTCATGGGCCTGACTGTGTTTTCAAATTTTCTGTAAATTTTGGATTGTTTTTAATAATTAAAGGTGAAACAAATTGACTCAATTTATCACTAACATAAAGCACAATATGCCCCAAGAAAACAATCTCAGAATCTCTTGGATAAGTAAAAGCATTCCAGAGTTACACAAAGTGACACATGTCAAATTTTCAAAAATTGGGACTCAAGATGAAAAGTGGCTCACTACTGAAGGTGCTATATGAAATGGTAAGGATTCAATAATGATGCTGTCCCTTCACAACATGAATCACATCTGGACAGAAAACTTGCTTGTATGAAAGAGGCCTAGCAGTCATATTATACAAGTATACTTTGGTTTCAGCAATTTCCTATTTCTTTCCTTTTATTTCACTTTAACACTTCACCCTTGAGAAAACTAAAAATCATCCTGTATTACTCCTTATTAGAGATGAGCGAGCACTAAAATGCTCGGGTGCTCGTTATTCGAGTCGAACTTTTCCCGATGCTCGGGTGCTCGTTTCGAATAACGAACCCCATTGAAGTCAATGGGAGACTCGAGCATTTTTGCGGGGGACCAAGGCTCTGCCTAGGGAAGGCTGGGTGAAAACCTGGAAACATCAGAAAATGATGGAAACACCACGGAAATGGACAGGAAACAGCAGGGCCAGCATGCATGGATGCCTCTGAGGCTGCCTAATCCCACCATTACCCCAAATTCTCAGGCAACAGCCTGGTGGTTACCCTCATGGCAATTGTGCTCACCCAGACCAAGAAAGGCGAGGCACATACCCATCACATGTTAGGGAAGCACCCAACTAGGTGCAACGAAGGTCCATCACCGCCTGCAGGTGACACCACTACTCATGCTGGCACTGCAGCTAAAATCAAGTTTAGTATCTGTTCTTATCAGTTGCTGTGCCTGCTGGTGGTATAGTGGTGAGCATAGCTACTTCCCAAGCAGTTGATGCGGGTACGATTCCCATCTATCGCAGGAGGCAATTCAAAATCAGTACAATATCTAATACGTCCCCCTACCCGGGAAAATTGTTTGGAGAGAGGGCATGTAGGTGGGGGGGAAGGAGCTTTCGCTGGAAGAGCCAGAGGAGTGCCCCCTGGGCTAGCGTGTGTGGTGGTGACAACAGCCGGAATGCATTTGGAAATGCTCTAGCATCAGCCGGTGCAGTATCGATTCTTCTCAGTTTAATACCGTATACGTCCCCTATCTTGGGACCCTATATTTAATGATTTTTCGAACACGGAAAAGGGAAAAAGAGCTTGCTCTGGCCAGGGGAGTGTTTTCCGACTGCAGCTAATGGGGACGTGTCCATGCTCTGCCTATCACAGGTCAGGAGGCAGATAAAAGAAGAACAAAAACTAACATGAGTGAAACTTCTGATACGTCCCCTATCCGGCTTAAATTGTTTGTAGAGTGGGCCTGTAGGTGGGGGGCAGGCTGGGGCAAGGAGGTTTCGTGGAAGAGCCAGAGGAGTGCCCCCTGGGCTAGCGTTGTGTGGTGGTGACAACAGCCGGAATGCATTTGGAAATGCTCTAGCATCAGCCGGTGCAGTATCGATTCTTCTCAGTTTAAATACCGTATACGTTCCCCTATCTTGGGACCCTATATTTAATGGATTTTCGAACACGGAAAAGGGAAAAAGAGCTTGCTCTGGCCAGGGAGTGCTTTCCCACTGCAGCTAAGGGGACGTGTCCATGCTCTGCCTATCACAGGTCAGGAGGCAGATAAAAGAAGAACAAAAACTAACATGAGTGAAACTTCTGATACGTCCCCTATCAGCTAAATTGTTTGTAGAGTGGGCCTGTAGGTGGGGGGGCAGGCTGGGGGGAAGGAGGTTTCGGTGGAAGAGCAGAGGAGTGCCCCTGGGCTAGCGTGTGTGGTGGTGACAACAGCCAGAATGGATTTTTGAAAACTGTTGCATCAAAGCGTACAGTAGTAAATTATGAACTAGATCAAGTGTAGCATGTGTTCTCTGTATTCTTCTCAGTTTAATACCGTATATGGCAGCTATCCGGAAAAATAGTTTGGAGAGAGAGAAAGATAGGAAAAAGACGTCAATTGTTGGAGAGTGGCCTGTAGGTGGGGGGGCAGGGTGGGGCAAGGAGGTTTCGTGGAAGAGCCAGAGGAGTGCCCCCTGGGCTAGCGGTGTGGTGCGTGACAACAGCCGGACTGGGATTTGGGAAAACTGTTGCTTTAACCGGTACAGTCGTAAATTATGAACTTGATCAAGTGTAGCATGTGTTCTCCGTATTCTTCTCAGTTTAATACCGTTATATGGGCCAGCTATCCGGAAAAATAGTTTGGGAGAGAGAGAAACGATAGGAAAAAGACGTCAATTGTTTGGAGAGAGGGCCTATAGGTGGACCTCCGGAAAAATTGTTTGGAGAGAGGGCCTGTAGGTGGACCTCCTGGAACAATTGTTTGGAGAGAGAGAGGGCCTGTAGGTGGACCTCCGTTAAAATTGTTTGGACAGAGGGCCTATAGGTGGACCTCTGGAAAAATTGTTTGAATAGAGGGCCTGTAGGGGGCCCTCCTGAAAAATTGTTTGAAAGAGAGGGCCTGTAGGTGGACCTCTGGGAAAAATTGTTTGAATAGAGGGCCTGTAGGTGGACCTCTTGAAAAATTGTTTGAATAGAGGGCCTGTAGGGGGCCCTCCTGAAAAATTGTTTGAAGAGAGGGCCTGTACGGGGCCCTCCTGAAAAATTGTGCTAAAAGAGTGCCAGTTGGACCTAAAAAATGACCCCAAATGTCGTTTTTTGGGTCAGCGTTAGGCAAAGACGATATGGAGGAGGAGGAGGAGGAGTAGAGAAGAGGAGTAGAGAAGAGGAATCGGATACATAAGTTATTTAAATCTTTAGCTGCTTTCCCCCGGAGGAGATTTGAATTCCGGTGAAATCCAGGCTTTGTTCATTTTAATATTCAGGCCACGTGTCCAGCTTTGAAACCCAGTAGTTGTATGGAGCAGAGTGATCGCTACGGACGTTGGTATGGTCAGCTAGGTACTCCCTCACCATCTTTCTGTACAGCTCCCCCCTACTCTGCCTAGACTGGGGACAGGTGACAGTATCTTGCTGGGGTGACATAAAACTGGCAAAGGCCTTGGAGAGCGTTCCCCTGCCAGTGCTGGAAAAGCTGCCTGCTTGGCTCCTCTCCCCCGCTACTTGGCCCACAGAACCATGCCCTCTGCCGCTAGCGGCGTCAGATGGGAAGAATTGTTTCAGCTTGTGCACCAGGACCTGTTGATATCTATTCACTCTCATACTCCTTTCCTCTGCAGGGATGAGAGTGGAAAGGTTCTGCTTGTACCGTGGGTCCAGGAGAGTGAACACACAGTAATCGGTGTTTGAAAAAATTCTTTGCGGGGGTCACGGGATAGGCAGCCTAACATGTAGTTTGCCATGTGCGCCAGAGTCCCAACACGCAAGAATTCCCTCTCCTCACTGGCCTGACTCTCCATTTCCTCCTCCTCCTCCAAGTCCTCCTCTTCAGCCCATACACGCTCAAGAGTTAAGGACTGAGCACTGGTACCCTCTACTGTCTCGCCGACATTCTCCTCCTCTTCCTCCTCATCCTCATCCCCCTCCTCCGATAGGCGCTGAGAAACAGACCGGAGGGTGCTCTGGCTATCAAGCGACGTATCTTCCTCCACCGTCTCTTGTGACAAGCGCAAAGCATCCTGACTTGATGCTGAGCAGTGAGTTTTTCAACAGGCAAAGCAGCGGGATGGTGAGGCTGATAATGGCGGCATCGCCGCTGACCATCTGTGTTGACTCCTCAAAGTTGCTCAACACCTGGCAGATATCAGACATCCACGTCCACTACTCATTGTAGACTTGAGGAATCTGAGAGACCTGACTACCAGTTCTGGTGGAAGATGACATCTGGCAGTCTACAATAGCTCTGCGCTGCTGGTAAACTCTGGATAACATGTTTAATGTGGAATTCCATCTCGTGGGCACGTCGCACAACAGTCGGTGAGCGGGCAGTTGTAGGCGGCGCTGTGCTGCCCTGAGAGTGGCAGCATCTATGCTCGACTTGCGGAAATGCGCACAGATGCGGAGCACCTTGGTGAGCAAATCAGACAGATTGGGGTATGTCTTGAGGAACCGCTGAACTATTAGATTGAACACGTGGGCCAGGCATGGAACATGTGTCAGTCTGCCGAGTTGCAGAGCCGCCACCAGGTTACGCCCGTTGTCACACACAACCATGCCTGGCTTGAGGTTCAGCGGTGCCAGCCACACATCGGTCTGCGCCGTGATGCCCTGTAACAGCTCTTGGGCGGTGTGCCTTTTGTCACCTAAGCTCAGCAGTTTGAGCACCGCCTGCTGGCGCTTACCCACGGCACTGCTGCTGCGCCTAGAGCTACCGACTGAAGGCGCCGTGCCCACGGATGGTAATTTGGTGGAGGAGGAGGGGTCGGAGGAGGAGGCATAGTACGTCTGAGAGACCGTGACCGAAGTAGGCCCCGCAATCCTCGGTGTGGGCAGTACATGAGCGGCCCCAGGGTCATTCTCGGTCCCAGCCTCCACCAAGTTAACCCAATGTGCCGTCAGTGAGATATAGTGTCCCTGCCCGGCAGCACTTGTCCACGTGTCCGTGGTTAGGTGGACCTTCTCAGAAACAGCGTGGGTCAGGGCACGGATGATGTTCTGTGACACGTGCTGGTGTAGGGCTGGGACGGCACATCAGGAAAAATAGTGGCGGCTGGGGACGGAATACCGAGGGGCAGCCACCGCCATGAGATTGCGAAAGGCCTCGGTCTCTACCAGCCTATAGGGCAGCATCTCCAGGCTAAGCAATTTGGAGATGTGGACGTTGAGGGCTTGGGCATGTGGGTGGGTGGAACTGTATTTCCTCTTGCGCTCCAGCGTCTGCTGTAAAGACAGCTGAACGCTGCGCTGGGACACATTGGTGGACACTGTGGAGGATCGCTGAGGCGAAGGTGTGGTTTTCCGGTGGGAGGCGCTCGTGCCGGGCTCCTGGGCAGGGGGTTGACTAGCAGAGGCAGCGAGTGACGCAGGGGGTTGACTAGCAGAGGCAGCGAGTGACACAGGGGAAGGAGCAGTGGTGTGACCCGCAGGAGGTGGTGAACGGCCTTGGTTCCATTGAGTGGGGTGTTTAGCACTCATATGCCTGTGCATGCTGGTGGTGGTTAGGCTAGTAGTGGTGGCACCCCTGCTGATCCTGGTGTGGCACAGGTTGCACACCACAGTCCGTCGGTCATCCTCACTTTCTTTAAAGAACCTCCAGACTTGCGGAACATCTAGGCCTCGCCAGGAGCTTCCTACGTGAAACAGTTG
>ONZH01018925.1:0-26107 GCA_900303285.1 Rhinella marina | reverse complement strand
AGTCCACCACCCCAACTTCCAGAGGTAGAAGGTTGGTAAAATAAAAAGTGTAATGGGTGGACCTTCTGTCTTCAAAATATAAGCTAAATTTATCTTTTGTAGCTCCAACCGTCAGGGAGGAGTTTTCCCCAGAACCATGGGAAGACCACTCAGTATGGGTGTCCAGTAAGTACAAACCCCAAACTGACCATGTGTGTTGTGTGGCCTTCTCAGTGAGCAGTTCAAAGAAAAAAAATGGTTCAGTACAGATACATGTCACTGAATAACTCGTTCCAGTAGTTATACCAAATATTTAATGACAAGCAATTGCTAAAGTATTATCCAGGTGCTGGTTTGAAAGTTTAGAATTTTTTTTTGTGTGACAACCCCTTTAACTGGATCATACTAATTATATTACTTTTTCCACCCCTACAGATATCCCAACAGACTTTGAGGTGGAGGCAGCCTTACGCTGCTTTGACACCAGGCTCCATGCTGCCTCCCAGCTTATTCGCAGCCTGCAGCTGGAGCTCCGAGAGCTGCAGGCGATGATGGCTAGAAGTTGTCAAAGGCCGGCGTAACCTTTTTATTTCCTTTTTTTTTTACTTATTTTTGTTGATAGTTAATTTTTATTTTACTAAAATTATTCTTCTAAAACCTGTGTTTCAATAGTTTTTTTAAACCTTTAACACCTTCCTGACATAGTGTGAAGAAGACAGGGTTGTCTGTTTAGGTCGGAGCCTCCAAAAATTGTGCATAGGCCGGGGCCCGCATTAGTGTGAAGAAGACAGGGTTGTCTAACTTGTCTGTTTAGGCTGGAGCCTCCAAAAATTGTGCATAGGCTGGAGCCCGCATTAGTGTGAAGAACACAGGGTTGTCTATTTAGGCCAGAGCCTCCAAAAATTGTGCATAGGCCGGAGCCCGCATTAGTGTGAAGAAGACAGGGTTGTCTGTTTAGGCCGGAGCCTCCAAAAATTGTGCATAGGCCATTTTCCCGGATTAATGAACACAGGGTGTCTTCAGGCCAAGCAATAATAAATTACGCATACTCCGGTTCCTGTATTACAGTAAGAGAAAAAGGCTTGACTTGTTTGGACAACAAGCCTGTAAACATTCTACCTTGTAAAGATAGGCGTTGAAAATTATATATGGGCTTTTTATGGGTGCCACAGCCAGTAGTAGTAGGGGACGGGGTACATCAGCATAGCAGAGAGTGAATAGTAAATACAACTAACTGCGGTGGAGGATAGCAATCTCCTCTAATGTAACTTGTAACGGGAGGCGGAGGTAGACAACAGTGTAACTATTTTATTTTTTAATACCATTTTTTCTTTCTTTTATATATATATTTTTTTTTTTGAGGAAAGGCTTCAAAACAAATTTACGAATACTAAATAGAACTAGCCTGCTAAGTGCCTGCTAATGTTGAAAATGGAGGCGGAAGTAAACAACAGTTTTTGGATTTTAATAACATTTTGGGGTCTTGGTTTGGGGAGTTCGGGTTCGCTCAGTCCATGACACGAGACGTTTGGCATGCAACTTTATGGGCCAGCTGACAGCAACAGTGGGAAGACACTCGGACTATAGATCAGGCCTGGTAGGCCAAAAATCTTCTGCCTCTGCAAGAGGAGTGTGAAAATCAGAGTAATCCAGCCTTGATTCGATTTTATAAAGGTGTTGTTTTGCACACTGCCAGCTGATAGTTTGGTCCATTTGGGTGTCACCCCCCCCAGTGGCGCTAAAAACCCTCTCTGACATGACACTTGAGGCTGGGCAGGAAAGAAGCCATAATGCATAGTGGGCAAGTTCCGGCCACTGTTGTATTCTGGCTGCCCAGAAGTCCAAAGGGTCTGAGAAGAGGCTTTCCAAGCCAGACTGTAGGTAAGCCTGAACCTGTTCGTTGAGGCGGGTGGACTGGGCCTGCTCACTTGGCTGCAGCTGTTGGGAGGAAGAAAAAAATTGTTGCATCATACTGGCTGCTGCTGGTTGTGGCAGGAGGTGGGTGACTCTGCCGGACCTCCCTATCAGAGACGTTGGCAGCAGGCTGGGGCTGGCTGAAAGCTGTGGCCAGGTTAGTACATAGCTTCTCCCAGTATGAAGCTAATTTCTCCTCCCTTTCCTGGGGAGGAAAACAATCCCTATGTTGGATTGATACCGTGGGTACTGAAGCATCGCAAGCCAGTATTCGTCATTCTGTCTTATTTTTAGGATACACCTGTCACTCCGTAAGTATGTGAGCATACAGCTCGCCATCCCGGCCAGCGTGCCCGAGGAATCATGATCATCCTCCAGCTCGTCCAACTGTGTCTCCTCCTCCTCCTGGTCATCATCAAACTCCTCCTCCTCCCCCTCCTCTACCTGAAGCTCCTCATCCTCCTCCTTCACCTCCATGGAACTTTGGCATTGGGGCTCCCCAACACTGACAGCATGAAGTGCAGAGAGATGTCCAGGATTTCCTTCCCCCATTGCCCCGTGCTGCATGAGTGACAGTGTCTTTTCAAGGTCAAATATTAGCGAAACAATATCATTCACACCGCAGCTGTCCCGGCTGACCAATTTAGTGGCTTCTTGAAAGGGCTTCAGCACACTGCAGGCATCTTAGACCAGCCTCCACTGATGGAAATCTAAGCTACACCTGCTCCCTATGGTCGATGATTCTGGCTGCTGCTGGACAAAGTCATCCACTGCTCTCCACTGCTCAAGGAGCCTTCAACATGTGAAGCGTGGAATTCCACCGAGTTGGCATGTCACCTATCAACCGGTGTGGCGGAAGACCGTTTTGCCACTGCAAGTCCAGCAGAGCGTTGCGGGACACATAAGAGTGACTCAAATGAGTGCAAAGCTTCAGTGAGTTTGCCAGCACTGTGCGCAGGCCAGTGAATGTTTTGAGAAAGCTCTGAACCACTAGATTTAGGATATGTGCCATACAGGGAGCATGCGTGAATTGCCCCAAGTTCAGCGCTGTCACTTTATTTGTCCCGTGGTCACTCACAACCTTGCCCACTACCAGCTGGCGGAGAAACAGCCAGGGTGCAATTTGCTGCTTGATGTGATGCTCAAGCGCTGGCCTGTGTGGCTGGTGTTGCCAAGACAGATTAAATCTAACACAGCGTGCAGCGTTTAACCTGGCACATGTGATACGAAGGAGGGGGGTCAACTCTCTGCCCTGATGCTCCTGCAGGCGGACTGCCTGTGGAGGTGGAGGAGGGAGCGGATAAGTGTTGGGTGGTCTGCAATCCTGGCTGGAAAGCGCGTGGAGGTGCCAAAAGCAATTGACCCTGTTGCTGGGGGGGTTCCTGCCTTGCTGCCATTAAAGACATTCAGCCAGGGGCCATAAAGGACATGTTTTGCCCCTGGCCATAAACACTGCTCCAGGTGTCAACCATGACGTGCACGGCGCTGCAGAGAGACAGCTGTAGGGAGCGTCCTATATTGTCTGCCACGTACATTTGAGGCTTTCCCACGGCTCAATTTCTGCTTACAGAAATTGCACGTGGCCGTGCTGATGTCCCCCGGCAGAGTGGTGAAATACTTCCACACACCTGACGTTCGGCCTCCAGAGGTGGCCAAGCTTGCAGCCCTTGTACACTTAGATCCTGATGCCGGCCCCACTATACTTGGGGTCTCACTAGTTTCCAAGGCAGGCCTGGCCCTGGGCCTAACTCGCCTCTGCCCTCTGTTGCTGCCACTACCACCGCCCTCCTTCTCGGAGATCAAATCCTCCTCACCAGCCCGATCCACCTCCCAAGTCCTCCTGTTTAACACATCATCATCAGACTCCCCACCATTTTTGTCTGACTACAATATCGGCTGTTCCCCACCAACCTCCGCTTCCGGGCAGTCCAAACTCTGACTGCTCTCTAAAAAATCAAAAGTCTGACCCCTGGCTACATGATACTATATCAGCAGAAGAAAGCACGTCATCTGGCTGCGATTGAGATGACTGAGCCATTCACTCCACTGCCTCATCCACTTTCTCCTCTATAACAATTTTGCACCTTGGTGGATTAGCCTGGTGGAACAGTGGCCAACTACTACGAATTCCACTGGTAGAAGCTACGGCTACATGTCCTTTGCCACTGCTTGCCTGTGCCACCTTCTCCTTCTTTTTTTTTGAGCTCGAGGTCTGGCTGGAAGTGTAACCCTTATGTTTCTCCATACCAGACATTTTCACTTGACTGTGGCCCTGCAGGTCTATGTCTCTTTCCCTGTCTCCCTGTCTGTCTCCCTGTCTGATTAATATTACTAGCCCTGCACTGGCCTTTATATGTGTATTATTATGGATGCCCAGAACAACACCACAATTTCCATAGAACTGTTTTGTATCTTTCACAACTTCACAGTGCTTCTGCTCATCTCAGCAGTAGCAGCACAACTGATGCGTCACTGGCTTACCTAGCATATGGGCCAATCAGAGCAGGCCTGTCCCACTAGGTCAGGTGACCGGGTTCTTCCCGGGATTTTTGCTGTTCTCACCACAAACATTTCCGCCCAAATAACGAACATACAGTAAAAGTTTGCTAATTAACTCAATTTGTACGCATTAGCGTATAAATTAACTGATACGTAGCATTAGCGTACAATTCATTGGACAAGTACATAGCGTTTGCATACAAAGGTTTAAGAACATTTAAGATTCGAACGAAGCGAATGTGAAAAGATCCAGATTCGCTTCAGAGTAATTGCGAAGATTCGTATCGAATCTATGAAACGCCGAATAGATTCGCTCATCTCTAATATCTACTGTATATATGTGTATTATACACTCTGTACTACAGCTTCACCACACTGACATCTGCTCAGAGAGCTGATCTACATATTGCTGCTTTATTTACAAGCAGAATGTATGATTATAAATACACTGGTACTGTGTGTTAGCTTATAAGTATAGAAAAACACATATATATATAACTAGCAGAAGGACCCGGCTTCGCCTGGGTATATTTCATTTATTTCATTTAATGTTTCTGTGTGTCGTTGCAGAGAGAAAGTCAATGCAGCTGACAGAAGTTTATTTTTACCTTCATTTTTTCAATCCCCATTGGCTGTGGAGTGGGAGGGGTCGTGACCTGAACGGGTCGGGGGCATGGTTTAGCGGGACCTTGAAGGGGGGGTGCTTTTAAGTCCTTCTTTTGAGGGTGGCCTGAATTACAGGTCAATGCCATGGTAATTTATGAAGAAACACAGTGGGAAGCAGTGGAAGAAAACATTGCTTCGCACGAGTATATTTAATCATTAAATTTCATTTAATGTTTGTGTGTGTCATTGCAGAGAGAAATTCATCCTCCCTCTCATCCCTGCAGCTGACAGAAGTTGATTTTTACCTTCAATTTTTCAATCCCCGTTGGCTGCGGAGTGGGAGGGGGCATGGCCTGACCGAGTTGGGAGTGTAACTTAGCGAGACCTGGGGCGGGGGTTTTAAGTCCATCTTTTGAGGGTGGCATGAATTACAGGTCGATGCCATGGTAATTTAAGAGGACACGCAATGGGTAGCAGTGGAAGAAAACATCTTTTATTACTACTGAACGGTCTTAGTTTAAACTTAGTTTAAAATTAGTGTATTTCATCTATTTCATTTAATGTTTCTGTGTGTCGTTGCAGAGAGAAGGTCAATGCAGCTGACAGAAGTTGATTTTTACCTTCATTTTTTCAATCCCCATTGGCTGCGGAGTGGGAGGGGGCGTGACCTGACCGGGTCAGGGGCGTGGTTTAGTGGGACCTTGGGGGGGTTGCTTTTAAGTCCTTCTTTTGAGGGTGGTCTGAATTAAAGGTCGATATCATGGTAATTTATGAGGACACGCAATGGGTAGCAGGGGAAGAAAACATCTTTTATTACTACTGAACGGTCTTAGTCTAAAATTAGTCTATCTCATCTAATGTTTCTCTGTGTCATTGCAGAGAGAAATTCACCCTCCCACCCACTCCTGCAGCTAACAGAAGTTGATTTTTACCTTCATTTTTTCAATCCCCGTTGGCTGCGGAGTGGGAGGGGGCGTGGCCTGACAGAGTCGGGGGCGTGGCTTAGCGAGACCTGGGGCGGGGGTTTTAAGTCCTTCTTTTGAGAGTGGCCTCAATTATAGGTCGATGCCATGGTAATTTATGAGGACACGCAATGGGTAGCAGTGGAAGAAAACATCTTTTATTACTACAGAACGGTCTTAGTCTAAAATTAGTCTAAAACATAAGTTATATTTATGGTAACCGGAAAACCCATTTAACAGTGTCATCCACAGCGCTCTGCCCCTTGAAAGCAGTGAAGAGAAATGGCTGGGTTGTTAGTTAACTGAGCTCCTCAGCTGGCTGCTAATTACCTGGCTGTGTTGTTATGGAAACCTGCCCTCCCTGTGTGTGTCTGTGCAGAGAATGGCAGTTGGGGTTTGAAACCAAAGCTCCCAGGCTAATATTGGTGAATGCAGGTCATATTTTGGGAATATCTCGGGAACGGTATGTCCTAGAGAGCTGAGACCTGGTCTAAAACCTTCCCGGACACCTGATGTACATGTGTGCCCAATTCGGTGAAAATTGGTCCAGTAGTTTGGTCGCGCACAGAGAACAGACAGACAGACAGAAACTCATTTTTATCGCGCATGCGCCCTGGATCCATCTGTCTGCACTTGTGCGGTGTCCTGGTAGCAGCCTCAGCCAGCAAAACGCGAGATTACGGCACACCAGGAGAATCAGGACGTCAGTCCTGAAAGGAGTGAATAATTAGCAGTAGGGTGCTGGGCTCCAAGAGAATGGGCACTGCTGGGCTGCAACGGCCGGAGAGACAGCCCCTTGGGCTCCTTATAGAGGTGATTTGCATGTGAATAAAAGGTATTTTTTTCTAAAATGACATGACATATGGTATTAGGACAAGTATAGTTTTAACCAAATCGAGGTGACAGATGTGATGATGTGAAAAACTCTGTTACTAAAATCGTGGTGACAGAATCCCTTTAAGGCCTCACGGTCTGCAATACACAGGCCCTGACCATGGGGCTGCCGTGGGGTCTGTGATCCACATCCAGCTGTCCGCATCGTGAAAAATAGTACCTATTCGATTTTTTTGCGGTGCAGAGACATGGACAGAAACACAACAGAAGCACTCCATGGTGCACACGACCGGTGTCCGTGTATTGCAGACCCACTGTATGCGGGCTGCAATACGGCAACAGCCGTGTGTATGAGGCCTAGGCTTCATCAGTGTTTTACGGACGTGTGCTGTACATGTTCTCCACAGACAGCACACATTCACATTCATTTTAATGTGTGTATTCACACATTAGTGTTTTAGCACAGTCCGTGGGTCCATGTTTTTAGCACAGATTCATGCTTTATTTTGTCCGTGTTCACTTATCCATCACGCCCATTATAGTCTATGGGTCAGTGAAAACCATAGATGCAACACGGATGCCATCATAGACATCTTCATAGAGACATCACTGATCACCTTTTCGTGGATTTAAGCACGGACACGGACGTGTGAATGAGGCTTTATTACCCAGGTTCTGCTGTTTTTAGAAACATCTCTTAGTTTACAACTTTTATCACGGGTGTTTGGAAGCTAGGAGCCCCAGTTGGATTTTCGGACCTGCTCTTTAGGCTGCATTCACATGACCCTATGAATGAGTCCGCATCCTTTCCACAATTTTGGGTCCGCAAATGATGCAGACAGCACACCGGACAGCAATCATTTTCTATGATAGCAGCGGCATGTGTGGTTCGCAAATTGCGGAACGCACATGGGTCGGTATCCACACATTAAACGCCAAGTTAATGTGAATGTAGCCTTATTAGGATTTTTTTCACTAGCAATTTATGTTTGCAGGGGTCTCAAGGTACCTTTATATAGAAACATCCTCCTCTGCAAAATAGCAGCCCTCAGGAAATTCACAAAGGATTGTGTGTAATTTGGATGTGTCACACGTCTATGTTCATCAGGACACTAATGTTTCATCAGTAATGTTTTGAGGGGAACAGAAAAAAAACAGAAATTACTTGTTAACTTTATTCTATGGGTCAGTATGATTAGGACAATACCAAATTTATAGTTTTGCTTTCTTGTTTGGCTACTTTGGGAAGTGCAGGCGAATATTTGTGTTGCATTCTTATTATCTGGTATGAAATTGGATCCTAATGCAAAAAGGGTCTGAATATATTTCTGTATGCTGTTACAGATTGTGTTTTATATTCACATCTATATGTGGTTGAAAACACATGATTAGCGAGAGAGGAACATTTATTGTTCCTTGCTCTGTACTGTAGAGGATCTATTTGATGTTTAGTTTTATCATTATGGAATACTTCTTTTTTGAAACCTTCATAATGAAGCAGTCACAAAATTCTGTGATCATTTCTTTTACCGGGATAGATTTATTCAGTGATAAATGGCAGTATTTACGATGGTATTTCACATCAATAAAAAGGAGACATTTATTATGAATTATATGCCACTTTTGGGCGTATTAATGTCGCAGATTTTGTTGCAGTGGTTTTTTGTTGCAAAATCTGTGAGTTTTTCATGCTTACAACACATTTCCCGAGTGCTAAGAAAAGGGGTCATGTAGTAGGCGGGGAAGAATTTTCCATGCCCGTTTTTGGAGTGGAAAATGACTTAAAGGGAACCTGTCATCTCCGAAACACCCCCTGAACTAGAGTAAGCGGTGTATAGTGTAAGTGATGCTGAATCAGAATATGTAAGTTTTATCTTCATACTCACTTCCATTCCGACACTGTGCTCCCACAAACCAGCAGTAAAATGCACTCGGTGGACTCCAGTGCTAACTCACATAATGGAGAGGACTCAAAGAAGAGTCCAGTGACTGCATTTTACTGCTGGTTTGTGGGAGCACAGCGTCGGAATGGAAGTGAGTATGAAGATAAAACTTACATATTCGGATTCATCATCACTTACACTATACACCGCTTACTCTAGTTCAGGGGGTGTTTCGGAGATGACAGGTTCCCTTTAAATCTAATGCCAGCAAGGGAGTTGGTGTAGATTTTACTATGTTGAATGGCCTGCTGGAGGAAGCGGCAAAGCTATGTAGAGGTCTGCACCTTCACATAACTTGGTGCATCCACCAGCAGCACAGAGGGACTGACTGGCATCTAAATCAACGGTTTTAATAAATGTCCCCCATAGTCTATAATGACACTTTACAATAAGGCTGTTTCAGGCCAGGTTCCTGGGAGGCCCATTGCCGCCCAAAGTGGAAAACAGTATTGGACTGTAACTGTATACATATATATGTGTGTAAGTATGTTAAAGATGTGTAACATCTGTATAAATGTATATATGTCTATGGACACAAAGACCGGGATCGTCGGATGGTGTGCTGCCTTCCAGGCGCTCGAGTTCGGCACATCGTGGATCGGGTTGACAGATTACTGGGAGGGGCTGGAGAAGATCCAGCAGTCATGGTCCATATCGGTACCAATGACAAAGTTAGAGGTAGGGGGAGTGTCCTTAGGGCATAAGCTTAGGGCAAGGACCTCCAAGGTAGTGTTTTCCGAAATACTGCCTGTACCACGAGCCACACAAGAAAGGCAGCGGGAGATTAGGGAGGTAAACAAGTGGCTCAAGAACTGGTGTAGGAAGGAGGGGTTTGGGTTCCTGGAGAACTGGGCCGACTTCTCTGTCGGCTACAGGCTCTACCGTAGGGATGGGCTGCACCTCAATGGGGAAGGGGCAGCTGTTTTGGGGGAGAAGATGGCTAGAAGGCTGGAGGAGTGTTTAAACTAGGGACTGGGGGGGAGGGTAACTACATTATAGGAGCGGAAGATAGTGCAGATAGAGACCTGGGGCAAGGTAATGGAACTGGGGGAGGAATGGAAGGAGGAACTAGAACAGATCAGAAGGAAAGGTGTAGGGTAAGAAATATACATCAACCTCTTAATTGTATGTACACTAATGCCAGAAGCCTAGCTAATAAAACTGGTGAACTGGAATTAGTGATGTGTGAGGAGGACTATGACATAGTGGGAGTAACTGAGACATGGCTGGATGATAGCTATGACTGGGCAGTTAATGTACAGGGTTACATTCTTTTTAGAAAGGATTGTCAAAACCGGAGAGGGGGAGGGGTCTGCCTTTATGTAAAGTCATGCCTAAAGCCCACACTCCGGGAAGATATAAGTGAGGGACATAAAGATGTGGAGTCACTGTGGGTAGAAATAAATGGAGCCAAAAACAATAATAAAATACTAATAGGGGTTTATTATAAACCACCCAATATATCAGAGACCACAGAAAATCTACTTCTAAATGAAATAGACGAGGCGGCAAATCATAATGAGGTCGTTATTATGGGGGACTTCAACTACCCAGATATAGACTGGGAAACTGAAACCTGTACATCTCATAAAGGAAACAGGTTCTTGGAAATAACCAAAGACAATTACCTTTCCCAACTGGTTCAGGACCCCACTAGAGGGCCGGCCATACTGGACTTAGTATTAACCAATAGACCTGACAGAACAACAGGTGTGCAGGTTGGGGGACACCTGGGAAACAGTGACCATAACATAATAACCTTCCAATTGTCATTCAAAAGAGCGTTTCTTCAGGGAGGAACAAAAATACCAAACTTCAAAAAAGCAAAATTTAGCCAACTAAGAGAGGCCATAGGCCTAACTAACTGGGACAAAGTCCTCAAAAATAAAAATACAGCCACAAAATGGGATATTTTTAAAAGCATCCTAATATCTAATTGTGAGAGGTACATACCATATAGGAATAAAATAATAAGAAACAAGAAAAAAACAATGTGGATAAATAGAACTGTAAAGAAAGCAATAAATGACAAAAAGAAAGCATTTAAATCACTAAAACAGGAGGGGAGTGAGGAAGCATTGAAAAACTATAAGGAAAAAAATAGAATATGTAAAAGACACATAAAAACAGCCAAACTAGAGACCGAGAGATTAATCGCCAAAGAGAGTAAAACTAACCCTAAAATGTTCTTCAATTATATAAATACTAAAAAGTATAAACCTGAAGGTGTCGGCCCCTTACAGAGTAATGAGGGGGGAGTAGCAGAGAGCGATGAGGAGAAAGCAAAGCTACTAAATAACTTTTTCTCCACTGTATTCACTGAGGAAAATAAACTGTCAGATGAAATGCAGAGTATAAAAGTAAATTCCCCTTTAAAAGTGTCCTCTCTGACCCAGGAAGAGGTGCAGCAACGTCTTAAAAATATTAAAATAGACAAATCACCAGGACCGGATGGTATACACCCCCGTATCCTAAGAGAATTAAGTAATGTAATCGACAGACCCTTATTTCTGATATTTAAGGACTCTATACTGACAGGGAGTGTTCCACAGGATTGGCGCATAGCAAATGTGGTGCCAATATTCAAAAAGGGTCCAAAAACAGAGCCTGGAAACTATAGGCCGGTAAGTTTAACTTCTGTTGTGGGTAAACTGTTTGAAGGTTTTCTGAGAGATGCTATCTTGGAGTACCTCAATGAAAATAAGCAAATAACTCCATATCAGCATGGCTTCATGAGGGATCGGTCATGTCAAACCAATTTAATCAGTTTCTATGAGGAGGTAAGTTCTAGACTTGACTGCGGCGACTCAATGGATGTCGTATATTTGGACTTCTCCAAAGCGTTTGACACGGTACCACATAAAAGGTTAGTATACAAAATGAGAATGCTTGACCTGGGAGAAAATGTCTGTATGTGGGTAAGTAACTGGCTCAGTGATAGAAAACAGAGGGTGGTTATTAACGGTACATACTCAGATTGGGTCACTGTCACTAGTGGGGTACCACAGGGGTCTGTATTGGGTCCTATTCTCTTCAATATATTTATTAATGATCTTGTAGAAAGCTTGCACAGTAAAATATCAATATTTGCAGATGACACTAAACTGTGTAAAGTAATTAACACAGAGGAGGACAGTGCACTGCTACAGCAGGATCTGGATAGACTGGAGGCTTGGTCAGAAAAGTGGCAGATGAGGTTTAACACTGACAAATGTAAGGTTATGCATATGGGAAGGAATAATGCAAGTCACCAGTACATACTAAATGGTAAAGCATTGGGTAACTCTGACATGGAAAAGGACCTAGGAATTTTAGTGAACAGCAAACTAAGCTGCAGAAACCAGTGTCAGACAGCTGCTGCCAAGGCCAATAAGATAATGGGTTGCATCAAAAGAGGCATAGATGCCCGTGATGAGAACATAGTCCTGCCACTTTACAAATCACTAGTCAGACCACATTTGGAGTACTGTGTACAGTTCTGGTCTCCTGTGAACAAGGCAGACATAGCAGAGCTGGAGAGGGTTCAGAGGAGGGCAACTAAAGTAATAACTGGAATGGGTGGACTACAGTACCCAGAAAGATTATCAAAATTAGGGTTATTCACTTTAGAAAAAAGACGACTGAGGGGAGGGGATCTAATAACTATGTATAAATATATCAGAGGTCAGAGGTCAGAGGTCAGTACAGAGATCTCTCCCATCATCTATTTATCCCGAGGACTATGACTGTGACGAGGAGACATCCTCTGCGTCTGGAGAAAAGAAGGTTTGTACATAAACATAGAAGAGGATTCTTTATGGTAAGAGCAGTGAGACTATGGAACTCTCTGCCTGAGGAGGTGGTGATGGTAAGTTCACTAAGAGAGTTCAAGAAGGGCCTGGATGTATTTCTGGAGGGTAATAATATTACAGGTTATAGTTACTAGAGATGGGTCGTTGATCCAGGGAGTTATTCTGATTGCCTGACTGGAGTTGGGAAGGAATTTTTCCCCCTAAAGTGAGGAAAATTGGCTTCTACCTCACAGGGTTTTTTTTGCCTTCCCCTGGATCAACTTGTAGGAAAACAGGCTGAACTGGATGGACAGATGTCTTTTTTCGGCCTTACAAACTATGTTACTATGTTACTATGTTATATGTGTATATGTCTAGATGTATATATGCCTTTCTATATCGATCTAAATGTATCTTTAGATATCTTTATATAGATGTATATGTGTACATAAATATATGTGTCTATAGATGTGTGTATATGTGTCTATGGACACTCCAAAGACATTATGATAGGGAACTTAGATTGTGAGCCCCATTGGGGACAGGATGCTAATGTCTGTAAAGCACAGCAGAATATAGTAGAGCTATATAAGTGTATGAAATAAATGAATGAATGGATATGTGTATATTACAGGTGAGAGAACCTTTTGATATTTGCTTAGTATCTGATTTGCTGAATTTTTCAAAAAGTTTGATTCATATTCAGATCAATTCATCATTAATTGAAGGTGCTCCAAATTGTCCTAATAATTGGTATATAACATTCTCTAACCTCCTCTGTCTCAGATTTTATTTTATTTGTTTCTTTAATGAAAACACTTTATCCCTTTATCAAGTTCTGGGGTCCACAGAAAACACAAACACAGCTATGCATGAGGTCTATCCACTTCCCCCGGAACCTCCTCTTCATGGCAGTCCAACTACTGACTTCAGTATATTCCATAGCATGTGGTGGGCTTTTGTTGACTCTTCTTAGGAAAAATATGGGTGCCCCACTAAGAGTGGTCAAGAATGACAGAGAGTCGCATTTCTGTGGTTGCAAGGAGGAAAAGCACAAGGAATATTGTGATCCTTGGCTCCAAAATATGGTGTCAGACTCAGAGGTCATCCTGCTGTGACTAATAGGAGAAGTGAGCCATCCAATACACAATCTCATCCCGTTTGCCTGCTGTAATATTGCTGCACCTTTCGGAAGCCAGGGAGAACAGTGGACTACTACTACTACTACTACTACTACTACAAAAAGTACTGGCTGGATGGCTGGTGCTGATACTGCTGCTACCCACATTTTGATGGTGGGATGACTAAGCATGGGTTTTTCACTGTGCACTCTTCCATTTTCCAGACATTTTATTATGGGGCTTATAATTGAAAAGTCACAGGTTTCCTTTAAATGAAAATCAAGGGTCTGGTAAGCGCAGATTAATAAAGAGCACTAGCAAAATTGTAAGTGCTTTTCTGCTGCAGCAGCAAGCAGCTTAACAGTGACCAGCCCCTCAGAGATTTCCATAATCAAATTCCCTTAAATCTACACAATTATATATTTTCATTACAGTATCCTTATTGCACTACAGTATTTGTTTGTGACTCTGTAATCATTTTTTTAGCATACACTGCAGGTACATGCCTTCCAGGTCAGAAGCTGAACACACTATGGTGCTTCTACTGGTTCAGCGTAGGCATCTCCCTGGCTAATGCTCCTCTGATTGGCTGATGAGACTGTCAGGGCAGGCCCTTCCCTGAACTTCCTCTCAATGTCATGTGATCTTTCATCGTCTATGTTCTTTCTTCCTCATGTTTTTTTCCTTACAACACTAACAGTAAAATGGACTCACTCCTACAGACTTTAGTGCTCATTCTTCTCAGGTGAAGGAGACTACAAATCCCATGGACACTTGCTTCTCCCTGCCCCTTCAGCCTCATCTTTTAGGAGAAAGAGAAGGTGCGGGAGCTGATTGCCTGAGCATAGAATTGTGGAAGAAGGTTGAAACAGGAGGAACTGCAGCCATCTTGGGGAGAGAAGCATGGCACAGATACAGAGAGACTAAGAGATCTCCCAAGAAATGAATCCTGCCTACCAGCAGAGGTTCAGCTCCAGCCCAGACAGCCACTGCCAAACCTGTGTGACAGGAGGGAGTCCTGCATCAAAGAAGACAATAGACAGGTGCAGATACAGCCCAGACAACTTCTGTTATCCCTGTGTAAGAGGAGAGAGACCAGCCCTGTTTGAGTGCCACCGGATCCCTAGAAGAGACCCTGCTCTGTGTCCCAGGAGGATTTGGCCTGTGATCCCACAACCACCCAAGCTTCTGGTCACTGCTACCCCTGCTGGTTCAGGTCAGGACAAAGTAAGTGCACAAACACATCAACGAATGCCAAGTTCAACAGCAACTGGGTTCCAATGCTAAACTGTAGACAGCAGCCTCTACTACAGAGGGATAGGAGTAGATAAGAGGAGTGTGCTGGCCTTATCTTTCACCAAAGATTGTGTGTGGCTAGCATTACTGCATATGGTACCATTAGTACATCCCTATCACTAGAGTCTCCCTATCCTGAATTGTAATATGTTTATTGCCTTTTTGTTTACCTTACCCAGACGTTCATCTTTATTCACCCTCTCATTAATAAATCAGTTGATCAGTTTTCTCCTTCTCTGGAGTTAGTGTGTATTTTAGCTAGGCAGGGGTTTCCCAAGTCGACCCCGACATAAGAGTTTATCCCTCCTGCGTCCCCACAGAGCCTTAATCAAGTTTTGGGTGACACTACACCATATCAATGTGAGAACTACTGTATCTTACCACACACCCTTCCTACAGAAGTCTGCTCCAAGGGTTTTTACAGTACATTAACCCTTGAGATGTTCCATGAGAATTAAAGGAACACGGTGGTGAAATTTCAACATTTCATCATTTCATTTTTCTTTTTTTTTTGCAGATTTTCTATGTTAATCCAAACCTTAATATTTATCACCCTGATTCCATAATTTACAAAAACACCCCAAATATGTTTGTAAACTGCTCTATGGGCCCATGGCAGGGGTCAGAATGGAAGAAGCGCCATATGGCTTTTTCTGGAATGGTTTTTGGGCACCATGTGGTATTTGAAGGGACCCTGAGGTACCCATACAATGGAAACCCCCCAACAGTAACTTCATTTTGGAAACTATACCCCTTAAAGAATTTATTAAGCGGTGTTGTGAGCACTTTGACCCAACAGGAGTTTTGCAGAATTTAGAAACGCTTGTCAGTGAAAATGAAAACACGATGAGTTAAGAAATTTGAGTTAAGAGTTGGTATCTCTGCTACATCCATCCATACAAATTTTGATCACTTTTATTTTGCTTTTTGGGAAGCAAGATAAAGAAATACAGCAATTCTGCCATTTCTTTTTGGGTTTTGTTAAAGGGTTTCTCCATGAATTAAGAAAATGAAAATACGTAAATATTACTTTGTTATAAATAAATTCCCAAGTACCTTTCATTAGTTATAATGGCTCGTTTATTCTGGGGAGCAATCATCAGGAAAAAAAACACTGTCCTATTAAAACACACAAAACCTGTCCTAATCACACAGCAGAACAAGTTAATTCACAACACTGAGCTAAAGAGCTGCCTCATCCTCCTTTCTGCTCTGCTTGTCAAGGATTATGGTCCTGAATAAAGTTTAATATGATCTTCAGCTGAATCTCTAAAAGAATGGAGTTCATGAGGAGACATGAAGTACAGAGTGGATGTGGGGATGTGGCTGTGTCCTGCTGTGTGATTAGGACAGGTTTTGTATCTACGAATAGGACAGCGGCCATTTTATTTCTCTCAATGATTGCTCCCCCGACAAAATGAGCCATTATAATTAAGGAAAGATATTTGGGAATATATTTATAATAAAGTAATATTTAGGTATTTTCAATTTCTTAATTCCCGGAGAACCCCTTTAATGTGGTGTACATTATGTGGGGAAAAAAATGACACATTATCTTTATTCTGCTGGTAAGTATGAATACAGTGATATCAATTTTATAAAGTTTTATTTTTACGGTTACCACTTTTTACACAAAGCATTTTTGCAAAGGAAAATCATTCTTTTACATCTGCATTTTCTGAAAGCCATATTGTTAAAATTTGTCTAGCAATTGTCTTGTTTAAGGGCTTGTTTTTTTGGGATGAATGGTAGCATTTTGGGGTACATACTGTACGTCTTTTTGATCAGTCGATATTACACATTTTGTGGGGAGAGGTGACAAAAAAATGACTGGCACTGTTTTTATTTATTTATTCATTTATTTTTACAACTGGCGGGCTAGATCATATGATATTTTTTTAGTTCAGGTCATTAAGGACATGGCGATTTTTACACAGTAAACCGTTTTTTTTTGTGAAATCTCTTTTTATTGATTTTGTAAATATAACAACAAGACAATAGTAAATTACAGTCTCAATCTTTACACAGACTTGTAAATACATATAGATGTTATAGTCAGTGTCAGAGTGGAGGAGGAAGTGGGGTTAGGGAAGGCGCGATGGAGGTGATGCAAGGAGGAGGTATCTGGGGAAGGGGGGGGAGAAAAAATAAGGTGGGGAGGGAAGGAGAGGGGTAATGTGGAGATAATAGGTTACTACAAGCATAACTAATTTCCAGAGGTCACAGTCTAAATCAGTACAAAATTGGTATATAAAGTATGTTAGCAGTCCAAACATGTAAATTGGTAAAGCATTAATGAAGGTACAGATTTATTTTCAGTATAAGCGAAAGTACAATGAGGAAGAAGGCACTACATTTCACACCGAGGCGATTCAGCATTTGTATTAGACGTATCACTCAATTGGAGGGGAGGCCTTTCCTAGCCTCTCTTCAGGGCCCCCATAAGGAGAGAAACCCAGCATGTTTTCTTGTTTCCCAACCTACCAACTCTTCCATCAAGCAAATTTGGTCAACTTTGTCCCTCCACATGTCTATTGTGGGTGGGTCAGTGCTCAGCCATTTCAATGGGATTAAAAGCCTGGCCGCCTGTACTAGCATGGTTGGGAGGTTAGACCTCGACGGGACCCAGGATAAGGAGGGAACATAGTAACATAGTAACATAGTTTATAAGGCCGAAAAAAGACATCTGTCCATCCAGTTCGGCCTGTTTTCCTACAAGTTGATCCAGAGAAAGGCAAAAAACCCCTGTGAGGTAGAAGCCAATTTTCCCCACTTTAGGGGAAAAAATTCCTTCCCGACTCCAATCAGGCAATCAGGATTACTCCCTGGATCAACGACCCATCTCTAGTATGGAAGCCATAATAAAACAGATTCTGGTTGCAAAGTGATTGCTAGGTTGCATATATCATTAATTTGTTTTTCTATTTGCATCCAATATAATTGAATGATGGGGCATGCCCACATAATATGGAATAGAGTGGCCTCATCCTTCTTGCATCACCAGCAAGTGCTGATTGTACTTAATCCCATTTGTGACAGTTTTTGAGGATCCCTATACCATCTTGTCATTGTTTTATATGAGTGTTCTTGAATCTTAACGCACCTAGAAAAACCATGCGATCTCAAGTGGATTACAGTAATATCAGCCTCACTAAAATCTCTTCCCAAGTCTTTTTACCATTTTCTGATGTAAGCTGGTGTTCCCTTACATTGAAGGGATAGAATGTATTTATAGAATAGGGAGATATTGTGTCTTGGGAGAGCATTTCCTGAGATGAGTTTTTCCCACCACGTTTCTGGGT
Organism: Rhinella marina; assembly: GCA_900303285.1. Taxonomy (NCBI): domain Eukaryota; kingdom Metazoa; phylum Chordata; class Amphibia; order Anura; family Bufonidae; genus Rhinella; species Rhinella marina. The sequence continues at coordinate 7,881 of ONZH01018925.1, read as the reverse complement.
GTAGGGAAGAGTACTTCGTGGTTAGTAGTTTACAGGTCTTCAAAAACTCATATTTACCAATGAAGTCTCCCTCTTTACTGAGTGAGGAACTCATATTTTCTAGTTTGTCAGTGGAGTCTATTATGGTGATGAGGTCTGCTACAGTTAGTGACTCTAGTTTGTTCCAAAAATTAAGGTTGTAGTGTAATTTAGGATGTAATAGGTATGGTATTAAATTTGCTGGCATAACTATAGATGGAATTTGCATTAGAGATGAGCTGGAAAGTAGTGGTGAAAGACCCAATATAATTCCCTTTGTGGAACCCTCTATCTGAGAGGAAGAATTTTCAATACTCCATAATTTTGCTAACTGGGAATTGGTAATATTGGAAAGTTCTATATCCAAGCCTAAGAACCTAAATTTTGGGATACAGAGATGGATCCATGTTTTCATTTGGATCACCCTATAGTAGGATTTAAGGTCAGGAAGACCAAACCCCCCCCCTCCCACGAGTCATAGAGAGTCGTTCATAAGTTATTCTGGGTCTTCTTCCTTTCCACAGGAAGGTTGTAAAAAGTGATTGTACTTGTGTGAAGAAAGACATCGATACATGTATTGGTAATAGAGATGAGCGAACATGCTCGTCCGAGCTTGATGTTTGTTCGAGCATTAGGGTATTCGCATATGCTCACTACTCGGACGAGCATATCGCGATCCTCGAGGAAATGGCAACTTCCTCTTCCTGCATGTTAGCCGCCGTTTTTCAGCCAATCAACATGCAGGAGAGTCTTTGGTACCTCCTAGCATCACGTGGGGGCCCCTACAAGTCGTTAGCAGGGATTGGCTGGCCAGATCAGATGACCTGGGAATATAAGAATCTGGTCCCGCGCTGCTCGCGTCATACGCCGTCTTCATGAGATTAGGGATAGAGCTGCTGTCTGTCAGGGAGAGTGTTAGGGCCTGAATTTAGATGTTGGTTAGGCAGGAATCACCCGCAAAGAACCCAACAGCCCTTCTAAGGGCTACAAGCACCCTTTTTTTGGTCTCCTCCAGGCTGCTGGTTGGAACTTATAGTGCAGCTACTGCCATCTTGGCTGCACACTGTACACAGTGACTGGTGGCAGAAGGGACAGCGCGTGGTCCACACAGACCCAAAATAAATTGCCCAAAGTACTCATTTTTGCTGCTGCTGTACCTTGGCTTGCTGAGATCTGTAGTGCAGTCTAGGGAATACGTTTTTCTGTCATTTCAATACACTATAGTCCAGTGAACAATTATGTAGTGTACTGTACAGTAGCGTTAGTCTAGGGAATACGTTTTTCTGTCATTTCTATACACTACAGTCCAGTGAACAATTATGTAGTGTGCTGTACAGTAGCGTCATTCTAGGGAATACGTTTTTCTGTCATTTCTATACACTACAGTCAATTGAACAATTATGCAATGTGCTGTACGGTAGCGTCAGTCTAGGGAATACGTTTCTTTATATATCCTACAGTGCAGTGAAAAATTGAGTAGTTTGCGGTGCAATAGCCGCCGTCTAAAGACTACGTTTTTCCTCTCAGTCATATATACTACAGTGCAGTGCGAAATTGTGTCGTGTGCTGCACACTAGCCGGAGTGTAGAAAATATAAGTGTTTAATCTCAGTTATATATTATACAGTGCAGTGAAAAATTCTGTCGTGTGCTGCACACTAGCCAGAGTGTAGAAAATATAAGTTTTTCCTCTCAGTTATATATTATACAGTAAAGTGAAAAATTCTGTTGTGTGCTGCACACTAGCCGGAGTGTAGAAAATAGAAAATATAAGTTTTTCCTCTCAGTTATATATTATACAGTGCAGTGAAAAATTCTGTCGTGTGCTGCACACTAGCCAGAGTGTAGAAAATATAAGTTTTTCCTCTCAGTTATATATTATACAGTGCAGTGAAAAACTGAGTGGTTTGCGGTGCAATAGCCGCCGTCTAAGGACTACGTTTTTCCTCTCTCTCTTTGTTTCGTGTGCTGCACACTAGCCGGAGAGTAGAAAATATAAGTTTTTCATCTCAGCTATACAGTTAGGGCCAGAAATATTTGGACAGTGAGACAAGTTTTGTTATTTTAGCTGTTTACTAAAACATGTTCAGAAATACAATTATATATATAATATGGGCTGAAAGTGCACACTCCCAGCTGCAATATGAGAGTTTCCACATCCAAATCGGAGAAAGGGTTTAGGAATCATAGCTCTGTAATGCATAGCCTCCTCTTTTTCAAGGGACCAAAAGTAATTGGACAATGGACTCTAAGGGCTGCAATTAACTCTGAAGGCGTCTCCCTCGTAAACCTGTAATCAATGAAGTAGTTAAAAGGTCTGGGGTTGATTCCAGGTGTGTGGTTTTGCATTTGGAAGCTGTTGCTGTGACCAGACAACATGCGGTCAAAGGAACTCTCAATTGAGGTGAAGCAGAACATCCTGAGGCTGAAAAAAAAGAAAAAATCCATCAGAGAGATAGCAGACATGCTTGGAGTAGCAAAATCAACAGTCGGGTACATTCTGAGAAAAAAGGAATTGACTGGTGAGCTTGGGAACTCAAAAAGGCCTGGGCGTCCACGGATGACAACAGTGGTGGATGATCGCCCATACTTTCTTTGGTGAAGAAGAACCCGTTCACAACATCAACTGAAGTCCAGAACACTCTCAGTGAAGTAGGTGTATCTGTCTCTAAGTCAACAGTAAAGAGAAGACTCCATGAAAGTAAATACAAAGGGTTCACATCTAGATGCAAACCATTCATCAATTCCAAAAATAGACAGGCCAGAGTTAAATTTGCTGAAAAACACCTCAAGAAGCCAGCTCAGTTCTGGAAAAGTATTCTATGGACAGATGAGACAAAGATCAACCTGTACCAGAATGATGGGAAGAAAAAAGTTTGGAGAAGAAAGGGAACGGCACATGATCCAAGGCACACCACATCCTCTGTAAAACATGGTGGAGGCAACGTGATGGCATGGGCATGCATGGCTTTCAATGGCACTGGGTCACTTGTGTTTATTGATGACATAACAGCAGACAAGAGTAGCCGGATGAATTCTGAAGTGTAACGGGATATACTTTCAGCCCAGATTCAGCCAAATGCTGCCAAGTTGATCGGACGGCGCTTCATAGTACAGATGGACAATGACCACAAACATACAGCCAAAGCTACCCAGGAGTTCATGAGTGCAAAAAAGTGGAACATTCTGCAATGGCCAAGTCAATCACCAGATCTTAACCCAATTGAGCATGCATTTCACTTGCTCAAATCCAGACTTAAGATGGAAAGACCCACAAACAAGCAAGACCTGAAGGCTGTGGCTGTAAAGGCCTGGCAAAGCATTAAGAAGGAGGAAACCCAGCGTTTGGTGATGTCCATGGGTTCCATTGCCTCCAAAGGATTCGCAACAAAATATTGAAAATAAAAATATTTTGTTTGGGTTATGTTTATTTGTCCAATTACTTTTGAGCTCCTAAAATGTAGAGTGTTTGTAAAGAAATGTGTACAATTCCTACATTTTCTATCAGATATTTTTGTTCAACCCTTCAAATTAAACGTTACAATCTGCACTTGAATTCTGTTGTAGAGGTTTCATTTCAAATCCAATGTGGTGGCATGCAGAGTCCAACTCGCAAAAATTGTGTCACTGTCCAAATATTTCTGGCCCTAACTGTATATTATACAGTGCAGTGAAAAATTCTGTCGTGTGCTGCACACTAGCCGGAGTGTAGAAAATAGAATATATAAGTATTTCCTCTCAGTTATATATTATACAGTGCGGTGAAAAATTCTGTCGTGTGCTGCACACTAGCCGGAGTGTAGAAAATATAAGTTTTTCCTCTCAGTTATATATTATACAGTACGGTGAAAAATTCTGAAAATAGAAAAATGAGTTTTTCCTCTCACTTATATATTATACAGTGCAGTTAAAAATTCTGTCGTGTGCTGCACACTAGCCGGAGTGTAGAAAATATAAGTTTTTCCTCTCCGTTATATATTATACAGTGCAGTGAAAAATTCTGTCGTGTGCTGCACACTAGCCGGAGTGTAGAAAATAGAAAATATAAGTATTTCCTCTCAGTTATATATTATACAGTGCGGTGAAAAATTCTGTCGTGTGCTGCACACTAGCCGGAGTGTAGAAAATATAAGTTTTTCCTCTCAGTTATATATTATACAGTACGGTGAAAAATTCTGAAAATAGAAAAATAAGTTTTTCCTCTCAGTCATATATTATACAGTGCAGTTAAAAATTTTGTCGTGTGCTGCACACTAGCCAGAGTGTATAAAATATACGTTTTTCCTCTCAGTTATATATTATACAGTGCAGTGAAAAATTGAGTGGTTTGCGGTGCAATAGCCGTCGTCTAAAGACTAAGTTTTTCCTCTCAGTCATATATACTACAGTGCAGTGCAAAATTCTGTCGTGTGCTGCACACTAGCCGGAGTGTAGAAAATATAAGTTTTTCCTCTCAGTAATATCATATACAGTGCAGTTAAAAATTCTGTTGTGTGCTGCACACTAGCCGGAGTATTGAAAATATAATTTTTTTCCTCTCAGTTATATATTATACAGTGCAGTGAAAAATTCTGTCGTGTGCTGCACACTAGCCAGAGTGTAGAAAATATACATTTTTCCTCTCAGTTATATATTATACAGTGCAGTGAAAAATTCTGTCGTGTGCTGCACACTAGCCAGAGTGTAGAAAATATAAGTTTTTCCTCTCAGTTATATATTATACAGTACGGTGAAAAATTCTGAAAATAGAAAATATAAGTTTTTCCTCTCACTTATATATTATACAGTGCAGTTAAAAATTCTGTCCTGTGCTGCACACTAGCCAGAGTGTAGAAAATATAAGTTTTTCCTCTCCGTTATATATTTTACGTGCAGTGAAAAATTCTGTCGTGTGCTGCACACTAGCCGGAGTGTAGAAAATAGAAAATATAAGTATTTCCTCTCAGTTATATATTATACAGTGCAGTTAAAAATTCTGTCCTTTGCTGCACAGTAGCCGGAGTGTAGAAAATATAAGTTTTTCCTCTCAGTTATATATTATACAGTGCAGTGAAAAATTCTGTTGTGTGCTGCACACTAGCCAGAGTGTAGAAAATAGAAAATATAAGTATTTCCTCTCAGTTATATATTATACAGTGCAGTTAAAAATTCTGTCCTTTGCTGCACAGTAGCCGGAGTGTAGAAAATATAAGTTTTTCCTCTCAGTTATATATTATACAGTGCAGTGAAAAATTCTGTCGTGTGCTGCACACTAGCCGGAGTGTAGAAAATAGAAAATATAAGTATTTCCTCTCAGTTATATATTATACAGTGCAGTTAAAAATTCTGTCCTTTGCTGCACAGTAGCCGGAGTGTAGAAAATATAAGTTTTTCCTCTCAGTTATATATTATACAGTGCAGTGAAAAATTCTGTCGTGTGCTGCACACTAGCCAGAGTGTAGAAAATATAAGTTTTTCCTCTCAGTTATAAATTTTACAGTGCAGTTAAAAATTCTGAAAAAAGAAACAGTTATATATTATACAGTGCAGTTAAAAATTCTGTCCTTTGCTGCACAGTAGCCGGAGTGTAGAAAATAGAAAATATAAGTATTTCCTCTCAGTTATATATTATACAGTGCGGTGAAAAATTCTGTCGTGTGCTGCACACTAGCCAGAGTGTATAAAATATACGTTTTTCCTCTCAGTTATATATTATACAGTGCAGTGAAAAATTGAGTGGTTTGCGGTGCAATAGCCGTCGTCTAAAGACTAAGTTTTTCCTCTCAGTCATATATACTACAGTGCAGAGCGAAATTCTGTCGTGTGCTGCACACTAGCCGGAGTGTAGAAAATATACATTTTTCCTCTCAGTAATATCATATACAGTGCAGTTAAAAATTCTGTTGTGTGCTGCACACTAGCCGGAGTATTGAAAATATAAGTTTTTCTTTTCAGTTATATATTATACAGTACAGTGAAAAATTCTATCGTGTGCTGCACACTAGCCGGAGTGTAGAAAATATAAGTTTTTCCTCTCAGTTATATATTATACAGTGCAGTGAAAAATTCTGTTGTGTGCTGCACACTAGCCAGAGTGTAGAAAATATACGTTTTTCCTCTCAGTTATATATTATACAGTGCAGTGAAAAATTCTGTCGTGTGCTGCACACTAGTTGGAGGGTAGAAAATATAATTTTTTCCTCTCAGTTATATATTATACAGTGCAGTTAAAAATTCTGTTGTGTGCTGCACATTAGCCAGAGTGTAGAAAATATACGATTTTCCTCTCAGTTATATATTATACAGTGCAGTGAAAAATTGAGTGGTTTGCGGTGCAATAGCCTCCGTCTAAAGACTACATTTTTCCTCTCAGTCATATATACTGCAGTGAAAAATTCTGTTGTGTGCTTCACACTAGCCGGAGTGTAGAAAATATAAGTTTTTCCTCTCAGTTAGATATTATACAGTGCAGTGAAAAATTGAGTGGTTTGCGGTACAATAGCCGCCGTCTAAGGACTACGTTTTTCCTCTCAGTCATATATACTGCAGTACGAAATTGTGTCGTGTGCTGCACACTAGCCGGAGTGTATAAAATATACGTTTTTCCTCTCAGTTATATATTATACAGTGCAGTGAAAAATTCTGTCGTGTGCTGCACACTAGCCAGAGTGTATAAAATATACGTTTTTCCTCTCAGTTATATATTATACAGTGCATTCAAAAATGAGTGGTTTGCGGTGCAATAGCCGCCGTCTAAAGACTACATTTTTCCTCTCAGTCATATATACTACAGTGCAGTGTGAAATTGTGTTGTGTGCTGTACTCTAGCCGGAGTGTAGAAAATATAAGTTTTTCCTCTCAGTTATATATTATACAGTGCAGTTAAAAATTCTGTCATGTGCTGCACACTAGCCAGAGTGTTGAAATTATAAGTTTTTCCTTTCAGTTATATATTATACAGTACAGTGAAAAATTCTATCGTGTGCTGCACACTAGCCAGAGTGTAGAAAATATAAGTTTTTCCTCTCAGTTATATATTATATAGTGCACTGAAAAATTCTGTTGTGTGCTGCACACTAGCCAGAGTGTAGAAAATATACGTTTTTCCTCTCAGTTATATATTATACAGTGCAGTAAAAAATTGAGTGGTTTGCGGTGCAATAGCCGCCGTCTAAAGACTGTTTTTCTTCTCAGACATATATACTACAGTGCAGTGCGAAATTGTGTCATGTGCTGCACACTAGCCGGAGTGTAGAAAATATAAGTTTTTCCTCTCAGTTAGATATTATACAGTGCAGTGAAAAATTCTGTTTTTCCTCTCAGTTATATATTATACAGTGCAGTGAAAAATTCGGTCGTGTGCTGCACACTAGCCGGAGTGTAGAAAATATAAGTTTTTCCTCTCAGTTATATATCATAAATTGCAGTGAAAAATTGAGTGGTTTGCGGTACAATAGCCGCCGTCTAATGACTACGTTTTTTCTCTCAGTTATATATCACACAGTGCAGTGAACATACAAAATGTTGAACCCAATGGCTAAGGGTCGAGAACGAGGGCGTGGACGTGGGCGTTCAAGTAGTGTAGGGGGCAGAGGCTGTGGTCCTGGGAAGGTTGACACAGCACATGATGAGGGAGCAGTGGAACGCCGCAGAGTTTTGCTCCCTATCTTCATCTCGCAACTTACTGGTTCACGTGGTACACCACTATTGAAACCACAACAGTGCGAACAGGTGATGACGTGGATAGCGGACAATGCATCCAGTAATTTATCCACCACCCAATCTTTCACGCAGTCCACCCACGCTAGCCAAGGGAGTAGACCAGCCTGCCCCCCCCACGGAAAGTATGGATTCAGATCAGGCATACTCACAGGAACTCTTTTCA